>JAUIMM010000745.1:1645000-1849903 GCA_031769625.1 Taudactylus pleione
CTTTACTGTCGCCCTAATCAGATGGCGTCATGTTTCTGTTATTTCGTGAGTGTTAAGGTGGTGATTTGCAGATATATCTTTAGATGATGGTCGTTCATACACACTGAACGACCATCACCTATACGGGAGCCACGGCTCCCACTGGCCGGGAGGCAGGTCGGGGGCAGGCCTCCCCACGGCCGCTGTGTGTACGAGTGATCGGCTGATTGTCCGTACAAACTTGCCGATGGACAGATATGTGTGCAGAGCAGCACAGCCAATGCGATATGTCTGTGTACGACGTCGTTCACAGACATATCGCTGGTACACACTGTACGACGGGCAGCAGATACATTGGCCGATGAATTGTTCGGCCAATATATCGGCCAGTGTGTACCCAGTAATACACCTCATGTCTCTGTGCACTTTCGTCTCTCAGAGGATTGACCCTTGCAGCTTCGTCACCAAGGCCAGGAAGTCTGCGTCGGAAGATGAGGATCCTTGCCTCGACACTGCCAGTAAACAGGGGAGACACGCCCCTGTTTTGCGTAACGAAGGCTGGGTCCTCCCACTCCCCACCTCCAAACAGCTGCAGCCCGTCATTAAGATCGCGTCTAGGGGGAACTGCGAGAGTTCTCGCAGAGAGGGACCTGCACAGACGCAGTACAGGTCCTGCGCAGGTCTCTCACTATCGAAGTACTGCGCAAGCCATCGGGCGTTGCGTACTACTCTGAATCAGTGTTGCACTTGCTGCCCGTGCAGAAAGCTGTGCTCTGCATGTGTACATGTATGTCACACATTTAGGTGTGTACTGTACTAAATAAATGTCCATGTGCGGCTCTGACATATACAAAGTTATACAAAGTTACATATAGACGCGGGTCGCACACACAAGTTAAAATGACAAAATAGTGTAACTGGGAGCTATTAATAAAAATAAATTCGGAAACATTGGTCTAGGAAACAATACAAATAACTGAAGATAAATCAAAATGTGTCTTACTGGGTGCAACAGTTATTATATCATAATACAGAGCCTTATATGGAGGTAATTCATAGAGACATAGGAAAGTCCCAATGATAAATAATAGATTCAGCGCCTCTCGCTGTGAATCTACTTACAGGAAAGCTGCTGCACTGACTCCGCACTCACTTAGGGGTCTAGTTACTAAGCAGTGTTAGGAGACAGAGTGGAAAGTGATAAGAAAGTGATAAGGTGCCAGCCAATCAGCTCCCAACTGTCATTTTTCAAACACAGCCTGTGAGATGACAGTTGGGAGCTGATTGGCTGGCACTTATCACAGACATCACTTTTCACTCTGTCTCATAACATTTGTAATGCAGATTGTAGTGTGATATTATCGACTGAATTCACATTGCGAATTCAGGCAATATCACAGGGATTTACTACAAATCCCTTACAGGGACAGAGCTTTCGATAAAGCTCTGTCCCTGCGAATCCCCTCCTCACACTAGTCACGGTATTTTCGCAAAAAATACTGTGACAAATTGCCCGCGCATGCGCCAACCGGCCGCCGCTGCAACCCCCCACCCCCGGCGCTAAGCCCCGCCCCCGTCATTAAGCCCCTACAATCGCGGACCCCCACACGACCCCACCTCACTTAATAGCACTTACCTCCAGTCATCGGTGCTCCGGTGATGTCCTCCATGCCTCTGGTCAGGTGATATCCCATACTGCACTGGGACCCGATCACCTGATGACGGTCCGCAGTGCACCATGGGAGACCAGCTGACCGGAGGGAGTACACCACCGGAGCCCAGACCACCGGTCCATGGAGTCAGGTAAGTACTTTTTTGTTTTTACTATTTTTTTTGCAGTGTATCAGCTTGCAGTCTGTTTAGACCACACAGCTGATTACAGGGACTGACTCCCGGCTCTGCTCTACCTTTTAGAGCAGAGTAGGAGGCCGGTAACGGGGGACACCCTGGATAACGCCATCTCCAGGTGGCGTTATTATCACAGGGCTTTCCCCAGTATTTTTTTACAATTTGTATTTTTAGTAACTGTGGCCAGAACACATTTCCCATTACAGTTATGGGAAATGCGATCTGATTACTAAAAATAAGTGATACTTAGGGGTTGGAGTAGAATTTTACGAATTCTACTCCAATTGCCCTTTAACTATAGGTGATACTAAAATAATGTGAAAAGGGTGTGACAACACAAAACAGCCTTTATCACTTTATTTTAGTAAAAATAATGTTAATAAATAGAGCCCATAGTATTTAGCATATATCCCTGTGTATTGTAAGGGTCAGGCAAATATCAAACACCGGCGAATGGCTGGAAAATGATGTTTTAATTTGATATGTAATGATTTTTTCTTTAAAAATGTATTGAAATAACAAGCCCAACGGAAGCCTTTAATTGAAAAAAAAAAATTGGGGGGGGAATATTTGCTCAGGATTTAGGGATTTTTCTTATATATTGAGCTCTGCAGAATGCGATATCCATTGCAGGGTATTGCTGGGGTTGGGTATGATATACCAATGGTCTTAATCCAGACAAATTTTAGTGAGTATTCTAACTCCAACCCTAACACACCCTTCCCGCAGCCTAACCCTAACTGTCCCCTACCGCAGCCTAACCCTAACCCTCCCCTACCACAGCCTAACCCTAACACTTCCCCTACCACAGCCTAACCCTAACCCTCCCCTACCGCAGCCTAACCGTAACCCGCCCCTACCACAGCCTAACCCTAACACTTCCCCTACCACAGCCTAACCCTAACCCTCCCCTACCGCAGTCTAACCCTAACTCTCCCCTACCGCAGCCTAACCCTAACCCTCCCCTGGGGAGTTTGACTGGGGTGGTACACCTGTCAAACCGTAATGCATGTGTCCTAAGGCGAGCTCAGGGAGGACAGAAACCTCACGTGAAGCAGAAACCTCCCCTACCGCAGCCTAACCCTATCTCTCCCCTACCACAGCCTAACCCTAATCCTCTCCTCCCACAGCCTAACCCTAACACTTCCCCTACCACAGCATAACCCTAACCCTCCCCTACCGAAGTCTAACCCTAACTCTCCCCTACCGCAGCCTAACCCTAACCCTCCCCTGGGGAGTTTTACTGGGGTGGTACACCTGTCAAACCATAACGCAGGTGTCGTAAGGCGAGCTCAGGGAGGACAGAAACCTCACGTGAAGCAGAAACCTCCCCTACTGCAGCCTAACCCTAACCATCCTCTACAGCAGCCTAACCCTAATCCTCTCTTCCCACAGCCTAACCCTCCCCTACCGTAGCCTAACCCTAACCCTACCCTACCGCAGCCTGACCCTACCTCTCCCCTAGTGCTTAACCCTAACCCTCTCCCTACTGCAGCCTAACCCTAACCCTCTCCTCCCACAGCCCAACCCACCCCTACCACAGCCTAACCATAATCTTCCCCTAGTACCTAAGCCTAACCCTAACCCTCCCCCTCTCTCTACTGCAGCCTACCCCTAACCCTCATTCTACTGTAGCATAACCCTCCCGCAGCATAACCCTAACCCTCCCCTACAGCAGCCAACACTAACCCTCCCCACCACAGCCTAACCCTAACCGACCCCTATCATAGCCTAACCCTAACCCTCTCTCTACCGCAGCCTAACCCTCCCCTACAGCAGGCTAACCCTAACCATCCTCCTACTGCAGCCAACCCTAACCCTCCCATACCACAGCCTAACCCTAAACGTCCCACTACCGCAGCCTAACCCTCCTCTACCACAGCCTAACCTTCCCCTAACGCAGCCTAACCCTCCCCTACCACAGTCTAACTCTAACCCTCCCCTACCGCAGCCTAACCCTAACCCTCCCCCTACCACAACCTAACCCTAACAGTCCTCCTACCACAGCCTAACCCTAAACCTTCCCTACTGTAGCCTAACCCGCCCCTACTGCAGCCTAACGCTAAACCTCCCCTACTGCAGCCTAACCTTAACCCACCCCCTACCACAGCCTAACCCTCCCCATACTGCAGCCTAACCCTAATCCTCCCCTACCGCAGCCTAACTGTATACCCCCACTACCGCAGCCTAACCCTCCTCTAGTGCAGCCTAACCCTCCCCTACCACAGCCTAACTCTAACCCTCCCTACCGCAACCTAACCCTCACCTTCCCCCTACTGCAGCCTTACCCTAACCATCCTCTACCACAGCCTAACCCTAACTCTCCCCTACAGCAGCCTAACTCTCCCCTCCCGCAGCCTAACCCTAACCCTCCCCTACAGTAGCCTAACCCTAACCCTACCCTCCCACAGTCTAACCACAACCCTCTCCTACTGAAGCCTAACCCTCCCCTACAGCAACCTAACCCTAACCCTCCCCTACCGCAACCTAACCCTAACCCTCCCCTACCGCAGCCTAACCCTTACCCTCCCCCAACCGCAACCTAACCCTAACACTCCCCTACCGCAGCCTAACCCTAACACTCCCCCTACCGCCACCTAACCCTAACCCTCCCCTACTGCAGCCTAGCCCTAACCCTCCCCTACCGCAGCCTAACCCTAACCCTCCCCCTACCGCCACCTAACCCTCCCCTACCGCAGCCTAACCATAACTTTCCCCTACAGCAGCCTAACCCTAACCCTCCCCCTACCGCAGCCTAACCCCAACCCTCTCCTACTGCAGCCTAACCCTCCCCTACAGCAGCCGAACCTTAACCTTCCCCCTACCGCAACCTAACCCTCACCCTCCCCCTACCGCTGACTAACCCTAACCCTCCCCCTACCAAAGCCTAGCTCTAACCCTCCCCTACCACAGCCTAACCCTAACCCTCCCCCTACCACAACCTAACCCTCATCCTACCGCAGCCTAACCCTCCCCCTACCGCAACCTAACCCTCCCCTACCGCAGCCTAACCCTAATACTCCCCCTACCGCAACCTAACCCTACCCCTACCGCAGCCTAACCCTAACCCTTCCCTACCGCTGCCTAACCCTAACTCTCCCCTACAGCACCCTAACCCTCCCCTCCCGCAGTCTAACCCCAACCCTCTCCTACTGCAGCCTAACCCTCCCCTACAGCAGCCTAACCCTAACCATCCCCCTACCACAACCTAACCCTAACTTTCCCCCTACCACTGCCTAACCCGAACCCTCCCCCTACCACAGCCTAACTCTAACCCTCCCCTACCGCAGCCTAACCCTAACCCTCCCCCTACCACAACCTAACCCTAACCCTCCTCCTAACGCAGCCTAACCCTTCCCTACTGCAGCCTAACCCTAACCCGCCCCTACTGCAGCCTAACCCTAAACCTCCCCTACCGCAGCCTAACCTTAACCCACCCCCTACCACAGACTAACCCTAACCCTCCCCATACCGCAGCCTAACCCTAATCCTCCCCTACCGCAGCCTAACTGTATACCTCCCACTACCGCAGCCTAACCCTCCTCTAGTGCAGCCTAACCCTCCCCTACCACAGCCTAACTCTAACCCTCCCTACCACAACCTAACCCTAACCTTCCCCTTACCGCAGCCTAAACCTAACCATCCTCTACCACAGCCTAACCCTAACTCTCCCCTACAGCAGCCAAACTCTCCCCTCCCGCAGCCTAACCCTAACCCTCCCCTACAGCAGCCTAACCCTAACCCTCCCCTCCCACAGTCTAACCCCAACCCTCTCCTACTGCAGCCTAACACTCCCCTACAGCAGCCTAACCCTAACCCTCCCCCTACCGCAACCTAACCCTAACCCTCCACCTACCGCTGCCTAACCCTAACCCTCCCCCTACCACAGCCTAACTCTAACCCTCCCCTACCGCAGCCTAACCCTAACCCTCCCCCTACCACAACCTAACCCTAACCCTCCCCTACCGCAGCCTAACTGTATACCTCCCCCTACCGCAGCCTAACCCTCCACTAGTGCAGCCTAACCCTCCCCTACCACAGCCTAACCCTAACCCTCCCTACCACAATCTAACCCTAACCTTCCCCCTACCGCAGCCTAACCCTAACCATCCTCTACCACAGCCTAACCCTAACTCTCCCCTACAGCAGCCTAACACTCCCCTCCCGCAGCCTAACCCTCCCCTACAGCAGCCTAACCCTAACCCTCCCCTCCCGCAGTCAAACCCTAACCCACTTCTACTGCAGCCTAACCCTCCCCTACCGCAACCTAAGCCTAACCCTCCCCTACCGCAACCTAACCCTAACCCTCTCCTACCGCAGCCTAACCATAACCCTCCCCCTACCGCAACCTAACCCTAACCCTCCCCTACCGCAGCCTAACCCTAACCCTCCCCCTACCGCCACCTAACCCTAACCCTCCCCTACCGCAGCCTAACCCTAACCCTCCCCCTACCGCCAACTAACCCTCCCATACCGCAGCCTAACCCTAACTTTCCCCTATAGCAGCCTAACCCTAACCCTCCCCCTACCGCAGCCTAACCCTAACCCTCCCCTACAGCAGCCTAACTCTCCCCTCCCACAGCCTAACCCTAACCCTCCCCTACAGCAGCCTAACCCTAACCCTCCCCTCCCACAGTCTAACCCCAACCCTCTCCTACTGCAGCCTAACCCTCCCCTACAGCAGCCTAACCCTAACCCTCCCCCTACCACAACCTAACCCTAACCCTCCCCCTACCGCTGCCTAACCCTAACCCTCCCCCTACCACAGCCTAACTCTAACCCTCCCCTACCGCAGCCTAACCCTAACCCTCCCCCTACCACAACCTAACCCTAACCCTCCCCTACCGTAGCCTAACTGTATACCTCCCCCTACCGCAGCCTAACCCTCCTCTAGTGCAGCCTAACCCTCCCCTACCACAGCCTAACCCTAACCCTCCCTACCGCAATCTAACCCTAACCTTCCCCTTACCGCAGCCTAACCCTAACCATCTTCTACCACAGCCTAACCCTAACTCTCCCCTACAGCAGCCTAACTCTCCTCTCCCGCAGCCTAACCCTAACCCTCCCCTATAGCAGCCTAACCCTAACCCTCCCCTCCCGCAGTCTAACCCTAACCCTCTTCTAATGCAGCCTAACCCTCCCCTACCGCAACCTAACCCTAACCATCCCCTACCGCAGCCTAACCCTAACCCTCCCCCTACCGCAAACTAACCCTAACCCTCCCCTACCGCAGCCTAACCCTAACCCTCCCCCTACCGCCACCTATCCCTAACCCTCCCCTACTGCAGCCTAACCCTAACCATCCCCTACCGCAGCCTAACCCTAACCCTCCCCCTACCGCCACCTAACCCTCCCCTACAGCAGCCTAAACCTAACTTTCCCCTACAGCAGCCTAACCCTAACCCTCCCCTCCTGCAGCCTAACCCTCCCCTCCTGCAACCTAACCCTAACCTTCCACTCCTGCAGCCTAACCCTCCCCTCCTGCAACCTATCCCTCCCCTCCTGCAGCCTGACCCTAACCCTCCCCTCCTGCAGCCTAACCCTAACTCTCCCCTCCTACAGCCTAACCCTCCCCTCCTGCAACCTAACCCTAACCCTCCCTTCCTGCAACCTAATCCTCCCCTCCTGCAGCCTAACCCTAACCCTTCCCTACCGCTGCCTAACCCTAACTCGCCCCTACAGCAGCCTAACCCTCCCCTCCCGCAGTCTAACCCCAACCCTCTCCTACTGCAGCCTAACCCTCCCCTACAGCAGCCAAACCCTAACCCTCCCCCTACCACAACCTAACCCTAACTTTCCACCTACCACTGCCTAACCCTAAGCCTCCCCCTACCACAGCCTAACTCTAACCCTCCCCTACTGCAGCCTAACCCTAACCCTCCCCCTACCACAACCTAACCCTAACCCTCCTCCTAACGCTGCCTAACCCTAACCCTTCCCTACTGCAGCCTAACCCTAACCCGCCCCTACTGCAGCCTAACCCTAAACCTCCCCTACCGCAGCCTAACCTTAACCCACCCCTTACCACAGCCTAACCCTAACCCTCCCCAAACCGCAGCCTAACCCTAATCCTCCCCTACCGCAGCCTAACTGTATACCTCCCTCTACCGCAGCCTAACCCTCCTCTAGTGCAGCCTAACCCAAACTCTCCCCTACAGCAGGCAAACCCTAACCCTCCCCCTACCACAACCTAACCCTAACTTTCCACCTACCACTGCCTAACCCTAACCCTCCCCCTCCCGCAGCCTAACCCTAACCCTCCCCTACAGCAGCCTAACCCTAACCCTCCCCTCCCACAGTCTAACCCCAACCCTCTCCTACTGCAGCCTAACCCTCCCCTACAGCAGCCTAACCCTAACCCTCCCCCTACCGCAACCTAACCCTAACCCTCCACCTACCGCTGCCTAACCCTAACCCTCCCCCTACCACAGCCTATCTCTAACCCTCCCCTACCGCAGCCTAACCCTAACCCTCCCCCTACCACAACCTAACCCTCCACTACCGCAGCCTAACTGTATACCTCCCCCTACCGCAGCCTAACCCTCCTCTAGTGCAGCCTATCCCTCCCCTACCACAGCCTAACCCTCCCTACCACAATCTAACCCTAACCTTCCCCCTACCGCAGCCTAACCCTAACCATCCTCTACCACAGCCTAACCCTAACTCTCCCCTACAGCAGCCTAACACTCCCCTCCCGCAGCCTAACCCTCCCCTACAGCAGCCTAACCCTCCCCTCCTGCAGTCTAACCCTAACCCACTTCTACTGCAGCCTAACCCTCCCCTACCGCAACCTAACCCTAACCCTCCCCTACCGCAACCTAACCCTCTCCTACCGCAGCCTAACCATAACCCTCCCCCTACCGCAACCTAACCCTCCCCTACCACAGCCTAACCCTAACCCTCCCCCTACCGCCACCTAACCCTCCCCTACCGCAGCCTAACCCTAACCCTCCCCTACCGCAGCCTAACCCTAACCCTCCCCTACCGCCAACTAACCCTCCCCTACCGCAGCCTAACCCTAACTTTCCCCTATAGCAGCCAAACCCTAACCCTCCCCCTACCGCAACCTAACCCTAACCCTCCCCTACAGCAGCCTAACTCTCCCCTCCCGCAGCCTAACCCTAACCCTCCACTACAGCAGCCTAACCCTCCGCTCCCACAGTCTAACCCCAACCCTCTCCTACTGCAGCCTAACCCTCCCCTACAGCAGCCTAACCCTAACCCTCCCCCTACCGCAACCTAACCCTAACCCTCCCCCTACCGCTGCCTAACCCTAACCCTCCCCCTACCACAGCCTAACTCTTACCCTCCCCTACCGCAGCCTAACCCTAACCCTCCCCCTACCACAACCTAACCCTAACCCTCCCCTACCGCAGCCTAACTGTATACCTCCCCCTACCGCAGCCTAACCCTCCTCTAGTGCAGCCTAACGCTCCCCTACCACAGCCTAACCCTAACCCTCCCAATCTAACCCTAACCTTCCCCCTACCGCAGCCTAACCCTAACCATCCTCTACCACAGCCTAACCCTAACTCTCCCCTACAGCAGCCTAACTCTCCTCTCCCGCAGCCTAACCCTAACCCTCCCCTATAGCAGCCTAACCCTAACCCTCCTTTCCCGCAGTCTATCCCTAACCCTCTTCTAATGCAGCCTAACCCTCCCTTACCGCAACCTAACCCTAACTCTCCCCTACCGCAGCCTAACCCTAACCCTCCCCCTACCGCAAACTAACCCTAACCCTCCCCTACCACAGCCTAACCCTCCCCCTACCGCCACCTATCCCTAGCCCTCCCCTACCGCAGCCTAACCCTAACCGTCCCCTACCGCAGCCTAACCCTAACCCTCCCCCTACCGCCACCTAACCCTCCCCTACCGCAGCCTAACCCTAACTTTCCCCTACAGCAGCCTAACCCTAACCCCCCCCCTACCGCAGCCAGTCCCCAACCCTCTCCTACTGCAGCCTAAACTTCCCCTACAGCAGCCTAACCCTAACCTAACTCTCCCTTAAAGCAGACCTAACCCACCCCTACAGCAACCTAACCCTAACCCTCCCCTCCTGCAACCTAACCTTAACCCTTCCCTTCTGCTGCCTAACCCTAACCCTCCCCTCCTGCAGCCTAACCCTCCCCTCCTGCAACCTAACCCTAAACCTCCACTCCTGCAGCCTAACCCTCCCCTCCTGCAACCTAACCCTTCCCTCCTGCAGCCTGACCCTAACCCTCCCCTCCTGCAGCCAAACTCTAACTCTCCCCTCCTGCAGCCTAACCCTCACCCTCCTGCAACCTAACCCTAACCCTCCCTTCCTGCAACCTAATCCTCCCCTCCAGCAACCTAACCCTCCTCTCCTGCAACCAAACCCTACCCCTCCCCTAATGCAACCAACCCTAACCCTCCCCTCCTGCAGCCTAACCCTAACCCTCTCTTCTTGCAGCTTAACCCTAACTCTCTCCTCCTGCAGCCTAAGCCTCCCCTCCCGCAGCCTAACCCTAACCCTGCCCACCTGCAGCCTAACCCTAACCTACCCTCCTGCAGCCTAACCCAAACTCTCCCCTCCTGCAGCCTAACCCTAACTCTCCCCTCCTGCAGCCTAACCCTTCCCTCCTGCAACTTAACCCTAACCCTCCCTTCCTGCAACCTAACCCTGCCCACCTGCAGCCTAACCCTAACCTCCCCTCCTGCAGCCTAACCCAAACCCTCCCCTCCTGCAACCTAACCCTCCCCTCCTGCAGCCTAACCCTAACCTCCCCTCCTGCAGCCTAACCCTAACCCTCCCCTTCTGCAGCCTAACCCTAAATCTCAACTCCTGCAGCCTAACCCTACCCTTCCGCAGCCAAACCCTAACCCTGCCCTTCTGCAGCCTAACCCTAACCTCCCCTCCTGCAGCCTAACCCTAACCCTTCCCTCCTGCTTCCTAACCCTAACCCTCCCCTCCTGCAGCCTAACCCTAACCCTCCCCTCCTGCAACCTAACCCTCCCCTCCTGCAGCCTAACCCTAACCTCCCCTGCTGCAGCCTAACCCTAACCCTCCCCTTCTGCAGCCTAACCCTAACCCTCCCCTCCTGCAGCCTAACCCTAACCCTCCCCTCCTGCAGCCTAATCCTAACCCTCTTCTAGTGCAGCCTAACCCTCCCCTACCGCAGCCTAACCCTAACCCTCACTACTGCAACCTAAGCCTAACCCCCCTACCGCAGCCTAACCCTAACCATCCTCTACTACAGCCTAACCCTAACTCTCCCCTACAGCAGCCTAACCCTCCCCTCCCGCAGCCTAACCCTCCCCTTCAGCAGCCTACCCTAACCCTCCCGCAGTCTAACCCTAACCTTCTCCTACTGCAGCCTAACCCTCTCCTACCGCAGCCTAACCCTAACCCTCTCCTACCGCAGCCTAACCCTAACCCTCCCCCTACCGCAACCTAACCCTAACCCTCCCCCTAACGCAGCCTAACCCTAACCCTCCCTCTACCACAGCCTAACCCTAACCATCCTCTACCACAGCCTAACCCTAACTCTCCCTTACAGCAGCCTAACCCTAACCCACCCCTCCCGCAGTCTAACTCTAACCCTTTCCTACTGCAGCCTAACCCTCCCCTACCGCAGCCTAACCCTAACCCTCCCCCTTCCACAGCCTAACCCTAACCCTCCCCCTACTGCAACCTAACCCTAACCCTCCCCCTACCTCAGCCTAACCCTAACTCTCCCCCTACCGCAGCCTAACCCTAACCATCCTCTACTGCAGCCTAACCCTAACCCACCCCCTACCACAGCCTAACCCTAACTCTCCCCTACCGCAGCCTAACCCTAACCATCCTCTACTGCAGCCTAACCCTAACCCACCCCCTACCGCAGCCTAACCCTAACTCTCCCCTACCACAGCCTAACCCTAACCGTCGTCTAAAACAGCCTAACCTTAACCCTCACCTACCACTGCCTAATCCTCCCCTACAGCAGTCAAACACTAAACCTCCTCCTACCGCAGCGTAACCCTCCCCTCCCGCAGCCTAACCCTAACCCTCCCCTACCGCAACCTAACCCTAACCCTCCCCTAGTGCCTAAACCTAACCCTAATACTTACCATCTGAATTCATCTGTACTTTAACCATTGGGATTCTGCTGCCAGTAATGTGACCAGCGGAATAGTCACCACTGGGATCCTATCTTTGCCTGAGGGTGGACATCCCTGGGCCTCTCCTGTGCTATTGCCTTGATATATAGCGGCGGTACATGGGACATCGGCTGTCCCACTATGCTATCTGCATCTCTTGCTGGCGGCATCAGATGAGGTCAATATAAAAAATCTATAGGACCATTTCTATCAGGAGGCAAAGTGACTTTATATATTCCAAACTCTCCAAAACGAACTATAAACGTAACAATAACCTATTATTCTTTTTTACAGGTGCCACTACTTATTAACACTTTTGTCATATACTGCTTTTTTTAATGTTATCAAAATAAAAAATACTTTATTATTAAAATAAAAATGTTTTTTTCTTATTCCAACTAAATGTATATATACATTTTTTCCGGTTTGTTTATTTTTTTTTTCATGTGGTGGCCTACGTGTGTGTTTACTTATTTTCATGTGGTGGCCTATGTGTGTGTTTACTTATTTTCATGTGGTTGCCTATGTGTGTGTTTACTTATTTTCATGTGGGGGCCTATGTGTGTGTTTACTTATTTTCATGTGGTTGCCTATGTGTGTGTTTACTTATTTTCATGTGGGGGCCTATGTGTGTGTTTACTTAATTTCATGTGGTTGCCTATGTGTGTGGTTACTTATTTTCATGTGGGGGCCTATGTGTGTGTTTTTTTCATGCAAGTTCTATGTGTTTTATTACGTTTATGTGGGTGCTAATGTGTGTGATTTTTTTCTCATGTGGGGTCTATGTGTGTTTTTTTCTGCAAAGCCTATGTGTTTACTTATTTTCATGTGGGGGTCTATGTGTGTTTTTTTCTGCAAAGCCTTTGTGTGTACTTATTTTCATGTGAGGGTCTATGTGTGTTTTTTTCTGCAAAGCCTATGTGTTTACTTATTTTCATGTGGGGGTCTATGTGTGTGTTTTTCTGCAAAGCCTTTGTGTGTACTTATTTTCATGTGGGGGTCTATGTGTGTTTTTTTCTGCAAAGCCTTTGTGTGTACTTATTTTCATGTGAGGGTCTGTGTGTGTTTTTTTCTGCAAAGCCTATGTGTTTACTTATTTTCATGTGGGGGCATATGTGTTTGTTTTTTTCATGTTGTGGCCTATGTGTGTGTTTTTTATTTATCATGTGGGGTTCCACACAGCGGGGGTTAATGTGTATGTTTTTTCCCCTGTTAGCTCCATTGTATTTTATTACTAAGGATTCTGGGCCTGATTCAGACCCGCTCACTATCTGCGTACGCTCGCTGGATGCGAATGCAAATTTGTCAAAGTGACGCCACGGGAAGCGAACGATCGCCATGGCATAATCACGTCTTAGCAAGCGGCCACTATGTCTGAGCGTACGCCCAATCGCACAGGCAGAGCCGCCCACCAGCACACGCCATCTCCAGGAAGTGTATGAAAACATTGGTACATTGAGCACCATCGGATGCTAACGCAGTGCTTGCGGTTGTTTTAAACTACCACAAGCATTGCGAGGAAATCAGTGTAAATATAAAGCCAAGTGACGTGTACTATGACACTGCCTGTTAATTATACACGCCTCTAAAACGGCGTTGAAAGACTCAGGCACGCCTGCGATCGCATCTCCAACCCCCCTCTGTTATTAGTGTCCTGCCCCTCTTACCATCCACAAACGGCCTCTCCTGTCACTCATTACCCTCGGCTGTCTTTGCTGGGCGAGCGAGAGGGTTGCGATCGCAGTGTGTAGTTCGCACACGCGCAGAACGAAGCGTGCGCATGCACGTATGCAGAACATCGGGCCACTTGCGAACGCACAGCGCGAGCGAGCGGCTCTGAATCAGGCCCTCTGTTTGTTCTGATGCAGGAGAAGGTATTAAATTATAAACATGTTTATACAAAGCTGGTCTTCTGATCTACAGATTCCCTTTTGTCATTGTTACATTATTACATGCACTCCTGATATTTCACACACCGAAATATGAGGCTTTATTTCAACAGGGGGCGCTAAAATCTGTATCCCCTTACCAAAAAAATCAGGCTCGGGCCCGCCCTGTAAACACCACTATCCAATGTATAATGTAGTGACACTAAACTGTAACAATAATATATTTGCATATATCATTATTTTACTATTATAGACAAATGAGCTCTGCTGTACTGTATGTATGAATAATAAATTTAAATTTATAATTTATAAATTTATAAGTTTTGAGTTTGATATTTTTTTATTTTATTATTTAATTTATTTTCTCACAACTTATTTGATTCCTTGTTTCCTCTCTTTGACCACAATGTGACCTTACACCGCATGTGAGAGGTGTTGAAAGGAGCGCAAGTAAATTTGTAAAAGCAGCCGAGACGGTTTCCTGAAAAACTCAGCCCATAAATTTGCGCTGCGTGCCAGACAAATACCGCCTTGGGAGGCCAGCGCACATCGCTGACAGTACAGAAGGTTTTCCTGATGTAGTTAGCATTGTCGGAATCTATTATCAAAATGTTATTATAATAAATGCCATGTTCATTAACAGTTTTGACGACAGACTGGGCTCCTGTTGAATAATTAACATCTTTAAGGAAGGTAACATCTGCTAGGGAAGATTCAGAGGGATACAATGAAAGCTGGTCTTTGCAATAAAAAAAGTCCACAAGGGTACGGTACAGTATCTTCCACCTTGTGCATGTCAAGTATAATATATATCATATAAGCAGCAGTAATTCTGAATTTGTCAACAATAAAACAATCATTTTTTTCTGTTTTATTTTTATACAGCAGCGCAGATATAAAGAGCCCGGATTTCCATGGAACACTGATGGTTTAATGTTTATTGTTTACACACACGGCGCCCGAAGCAGGACTTTAGATGGGTTTACCCTGTTTATTTGGCCCCGATCTACATGGGTGCCCAAAAACAATTGAATATCGCGCCCCGATCTCCCGTCACTTTAAATGGACGATAAAACTATTGAATTGCCCCCCGTAAACTCTAACTGCATTCATCCAGAGGAGGCCAAAACAAAACCCACAGTACCATAGGTGCCAATTTAGGGGGAGATGAACTAAACTCCTAACTGTCATGTTACAGGCTGTGTTTGAAGGATGGCAGTTAGGAGCTGATTAGTTGGTACTTTGGGGTAAATGTACTAAGCCTTGGAGAGAGAAAGTGGACGAAGATAAATTATCAATCGATCAGCTCTTAACTGTCATTTTTCAAACACAGCCTATAAAGTGACAGTTAGGAGCTGATTGGTTGGTACATTATCTCCATCCACTTTATCTCTCCCCAAGACTTAGTACATATACCTATGAGAGTAAGAAGGTAAATGTGTTAGCAGCAATAGCACCAGCGAGCAGCAGAATACCTGTACAGACCAGCACCCACTGGCAGCCCCTAACAATGAGTAACTGTGATCCCATTTAGGGGTCTATTTACTAAGCAGTGTTAGGAGACAGAGTGAAAAGTGATAAGGTGCCAGCCAATCAGCTCCCAACTGTCATTTTTCGGAGGAAGGAGCATGTAGCAGCAAGTTACAATGGGAGCTGGAAGGCTTTGATGAAGTAGTGGGTCTTGAGAGCCCGTTTGAAGGATTGTAAAGAGGAGGAGAGTCTGATAGGGAGAGGGAGAGAGTTCCAAAGGTCAGGAGCAGCACGGGCAAAATCTTGGAGGCGGGAGTGGGAGGAAGTAATCAGTTGGCATGAGAGGCGATTAGTATCGCAAAGGACAGCTCTTGCGATAAGAGCTGCCCTTTGCGAAATAGCCGACGCCGGGTGACTATGTCTTCGTGGGACCCCGTCCCCTCCAAGCCCCGGGAGCTTCCTGCTGGTCACATGTTCAGGAAGCCCTGGGCTCCTCCTCCTCCTCCCTGTACCCGGAAGAATATTAGGAGGAGGCGGATAACCCAGGAGGAGCGCGGGCCGGCGACAATGGAGTGCAGGTGAGCGGGCCAACGTTGGGCAATGTCGGGGCGGGGCTATAGGGTAAAGCCAGGTTTTTTTGGTGTTACCGTCCGTGCCGAAAAAAGGGTGGCCAGGGCTTAGTACATATGGAAATGCAGTAAAAACCCCGAAAACGGGGTTTTTACCGCATTTTTCCTTTAGTGCATCCCGCCCCCTATGAGATGGCAGTTAGGAGCTGATTGGCTGGCACCTTATCACTTTTCACTCTGTCTCCTAACACTGCTTAGTAACTAGACCCCTTAATGACTGACTTATGTTAGAGCATGAAACTTGTTAAGGAAAAATCTTGGCACATATACACTAGGGGTGTGCACCGGCCACTCTTCGTGTTTTGTGTTTTGGTTTTGGAACTGGATTGGTTTTGCCAAAACCACCCTTCCGTGTTTTGGGTTCTGTGTTTTGTGGTTTGGATTTTTAAAAAAGCATAAAAACAGCTAAAATCACAGAATTTGTGGGTTTTTCTGCTCCTATGCTATTATTAACCTCAATAACCTTAATTTCCACTCATTTCCAGTCTATTCTGAACACCTCACACCTCACAATAGTGTTTTTATGTCCAAAAGGTTGCACCAAGGTAGCTAGATGACTATGCAAAGCGACACGAGTGGGTGGCACAAACACGTGGCCCATCTAGGAGTGGCAGACAGGATGGCAGTTTGAAAAACTAGGCCCCAAACAATACATAATGCAAAGAAAAAAAGAGGTGCAAGATGGAATTGTCCTTGGGCACTCCCACCCACCCTTATGTTGTATAAACAGGACATGCACACTTTAACAAACCAATCCTTTCAGCGCTAGGGTCTGCCACACGACTGTGGCTGAAATGATTGGTTCGTTTGGGCCACCACAAAACAAGCTGGCAATTAATCTGTCCCTGCACAAACTGGTTCTACGGAGGCAAGATGTCGTCCTCATCCTCCTCATCCACCGATTCCTCACCCTCTTCAGTGTTGTGTACATCCTCATCCTCACAGAGTATTAATTTGTCCCCGCTGGAATCCACCACCACAGGTCCCTCTGTACGTTCTGGAGGCTGGTCTCCCTGGAAGGGGAAGCAATCGGGAAGCCGACTGCCTAAATGCCGGCAGCCGGCTTCCCGACTGTCATATACCGGCAAGGGTGAAATGCCGGGCGTCTAGATGTAGACGCCCGCATTTCCCCAATGCCGGGAGACCGGCGCCCGGCATCCCGATCGTAGTGATGCCGGGCGCTGCGAGCGGACAGCCGCGGGGAGGAGGGTTAGGTATAGGGCTCCCGAGGGGACTTAGGGTTAGGCACCCCCCCGGGCGGGTTAGGGTTAGGCTAGGGGGAGGGAGGGTTAGGCACCCCCGGGGGGACTTAGGTTTAGGCAGCGGGGAAGGGGGTGGTTAGGGTTAGGCACTTAGAGGGGGGATTAGGGTTAGGCACTTGGGGGGAAGTTAGGGTTAGTCACCCCTAAGGAGGGTTAGGGGGCTTAGGCTAGGTTAGTAGATACTCACCTATCCACGATCGGGATTTCCAGCGCTGTTGGGCTTCCGCTGCTCGGAACTCTGTTGATGTCGGCCTGCCGCTGACGGGAATCGAACCGCCGGTGGTATTTCATACCCATTCTCCTGGAAGAGTTGATAATTCATTTTTATGAACATCATCTTCTCCACATTTTGTGGAAGCAACCTCCTACGCCTTTCGCTAACAAGGTTCCAGGCTGCACTAAACACTCTTTCGGAGTACACACTGGGGGGGGGGGGCAACTCAGGTAAAATACAGCCAGTTTGTATAGGGGCCTCCAAATTGCCTCTTTTTCCTGCCAGTACAGGTACGGACTGTCTGACATGCCTACTTGGATGCTGTCACCAATGTAATCCTCCACCTTTCTTTCAATGGTGACAGTATCATATGCAGTGACAGTAGACTTGTCAGAAATTGTTGGCACGTCCTTCAGTCCGGGCCAGATGTCCAAACCGGCCCTTGACTTATGACACAGGCGCACGCTTGGCGCTGCTGCTGTGTTGATGCACGTGCGGCTACTGCGCATACATTTTGCACACAAACACAGAAAAAAAAGAATTATTAATTTTTTGTGGAGTGCACTTTGGGGGTTACACCACCCTTTAACAGACTTATGGGACACAGGCACATGCTTGCCACTGCTCCTTTGTTGATGCACGTACAGTGCACACAATTCACAAACACAGAAGAAAATGTTTTATTTTTGTTGGAGTGCACTTTGGGGGTTACACCACCCTTAACAGACAGATGCACGCTTGGCGCTGCTGCTTTGAGGATGCACGTACAGTGCACACAATTCACAAACACAGAAAATAATTTTTTATTTTGTTTGGAGTGCACTTTGGGGTTACACCACCCTTTAACAGACGAGCCAGCCGGCCCTTTACTTATGACACAGGTGCACGCTTGCCACTACTTTGTTGATGCACGTGCGGCTACTGTGCACACAATTCACAAACACAAAAAAATATATTTTTTTATTTTTTTGGAGTGCACTTTGGGGATTACTGCACCCTTTAACGGACAAGCCAGGCGGCCCTTTATTTATGGGACACAGGCGCATGCTTGGCGCTGCTCCTTTGTTGATGCACGTGCAGCCACAGTGCACACAATTCACAAACACAGAAAATATTTTTTTATTTTGTTTGGAGTGCACTTTGGGGGTTACACCACCCTTTAACAGACGAGCCAGCCGGCCCTTTACTTATGACACAAGCGCACGCTTGGCGCTACTTTGTTGATGTACGTGCAGCTACTGCGCACACAATTCACAAACACAAAAAATAATTTTTTATTTTGTTTGGAGTGCACTTTGGGGTTACACCACCCTTTAACAGACAGACCCACGCTTGGCGCTGCTGCTTTGAGGATGCACGTACAGTGCACAAAATTCACAAACACAGAAAATTATTTTTTATTTTGTTTGGAGTGCACTTTGGGGGTTACAGCACCCTTTAACGGACAAGCCAGCTGGCCCTTTACTTATGACACAGGCGCACGCTTGGCTTTACTTTGTTGATGCATGTGCGGCTACTGCGCACACAATTCACAAACACTAACAAATATATATATTTTTGGAGTGCACTTTGGGGGAGCACCCTTGATGCACAGATCACCCCCTGGACAACACTACAGCACCCCTCTAGGACTACAGCCTTTATGGGACACTGCACAACACAGTCCAGCCAGCCCCTATAGACTTTGGAGTGGACACAGTCCCTATGGACAACTGACTGCACAACACAGCCCAGCCAGCACCTATGACAGCAGCACAACACAGCCCAGCCAGCCCTAGCTCCCACCCTCACTCCACTGTCCACAGCCAGAGTGAGAAATGGCGCCGACGCGGGGACCTTTTATAGAATCCAAAACCTGCGAGATCCGGAAGGCGGGATGATGACGTTTTGCCTCGATTTCAGATCCGAGTCAGGCGGGAAAAGTCGAGCCTGACTCGGATACGAATCGGATCGGGGGGGCTCGGGGGGGTTCGGATTTCAGAAATCTGTACCTGCTCATCCCTAATATACACTGATTTTGGACTATTACATGATTATGAGCAATCTAGGGGGACCCACACCCCAAAAATGAACCAAAGCTGCAATCTAGGGGTGTGGGTCCCCCTAGATTGCTTTGCTGATCTGCTTCAGGGTACCACAGTATAACACATTTTCCTTTAACACATTTTAATACCTCATTGTCTGTTTCTTTTATATATATATGTATTTCACTTTTTTATTTTTATGCTTTATATGCGGCCAGTGGCTGCTCTTAACACTTCACTTTTCTTATTAGAGCGGAGCCTTGGGGTGGTCTGGCTGGGCTAGTTTGGGGGTGTCCTGCGCTCTGGATTTGAGCCTTTAGTATGTTAGGGACCTGCCCGACAAGAGGTTACCCGGATATGGTGGGCAGGCCCATAACCTTGGCCAAGATTATGCCAAAAACCTCTATTGTATTTACTGCAAACTGTATTCTTTTATATATAATCAGTTAATTTGGAGTTGTGCACCTGTATTTCTTCTTTGTGTATATATCAATGGTCTCCACAGGTAGCACCTCCAATTATATATATATATATATATATATATATATATATATATATGTACAGAATGTGCAGTCTGAGATCCATTTTCTTTGTAAAGTATGTATGTATGTAAGTATGTATGTGTGTGTATGTAAGTATGTATATATGTGTGCAAGTATGTATGTAAGCATGTATGTATGTAAGTATGTATGTATGCAAGTATGTATGTATGTATGCAAGTATGTATGTAAGTATGTATGTATATATGCACAGTATGTATGTATGTACTGTATGTAAGTATGTATGTGTGTATGTGTATGTATGTATATATGTGTGTAAGTATGTATGTTTGCAAGTATGTATGTATGTGTGTAAGTAAGTATGAATGCTAGTATGTATAAGTATGTATGTATATACAGTATGTATGTATGTACTGTATGTAAGTATGTATGTGTGTATGTGTATGTATATATGTGTGTAAGTATGTATGTATGCAAGTATGTATGTATGCGTGTAAGTCTGTATGTATGTATGTAAGTATGTATGTATGTGTGTTAGTCTGTATGTATGTAAGTATGTATGTATGTAAGTATGTATGTGTGTATGTATGTAAGTATGTAAGTATGTATGTATGTGTGTAAGTAAGTATGTATGTAAGTATGTAAGTATTTATGTATGTATGTAAGTATGTATGCATGTAAGTATGTATGTATGTATGTATGTGTGTAAGTAAGTATGTATGTAAGTATGTATGTAAGTATGTATGTATGTAAGTATGTTAGTTAGTTTTGGACTGTTGAGTTGACTTCATTCTTAGCATCGTACGTTCCTGTTCTGTGTAAGTGACACTACATTGCGTCATTGCGTCATCAGCAAGTATCCAAGCAGTATACTGTACTACTAATAATTATTGCTGATCCTGTATATGTTCCATTTATAACTACCAAAGGCAAGCAGACCAAGGGGTATATGTACTAAAGTGAGAGTATTTAGAAGTGGAGATGTTGTCCATAGCAACCAATCAGCTTCTACTTATCACTTATCTAGCACCTTCTAGAAGATAATAGCTAGAATCTGATTGGTTGCTATGGGCAACATCTCCACTCTTAAAAAATCGCACTTTTGTATATATACCAAATTATCTACCCATTCACACACGTTTCCCTCTAGACCTATAACTCCCATTCTGTCACATGTGGAACAGTGATGAACGCTTTTGCAAAATTCAAATATACTGTCACAGCCACAGACACAGTCACAGCCACAGACACAGCCACAGTCAGTCACAGCCACAGTCACAGTCACAGCCACAGTCAGTCACAGTCACAGCCACAGACACAGCCACAGTCACAGACACAGCCACAGTCAGTCACAGACAGCCACAGTCACAGCCACAGTCACAGCCACAGTCACAGATACAGCCACAGTCACAGACACAGCCACAGTCACAGACACAGTCACAGCCACAGTCACAGCCACAGTCACAGCCACAGTCAGTCACAGACACAGCCACAGTCACAGACACAGTCACAGACACAGCCACAGTCACAGCCACAGTCACAGATACAGACACAGCCACAGTCACAGACACAGTCACAGACACAGCCACAGATACAGTCACAGACACAGCCACAGACACAGACACAGTCACAGACACAGACACAGCTACAGCCACAGTCAGTCACAGTCAGTCACAGTCAGTCACAGCCACAGCCACAGTCACAGCCACAGACACAGTCACAGTCACAGCCACAGTCACAGTCAGTCACAGCCACAGTCACAGCCACAGTCAGTCACAGCCACAGTCAGACAGACACAGTCACAGTCAGTCACAGCCACAGACACAGTAACAGCCACAGTCACAGACACAGACACAGCCACAGTCAGCCACGGACACAGCCACAGTCAGTCACAGCCACAGTCTCAGTCACAGCCACAGTCAGTAACAGACACAGCCACAGTCACAGCCACAGTCAAAGACACAGTTAGTCACAGCCACAGTCACAGCCACAGTCACAGTCACAGCCACAGTCAGTCACAGCCACAGACACAGTCACAGTCACAGCCACAGACACAGCCACAGTCACAGCCACAGGCACAGCCACAGTCACAGCCACAGTCACAGCCACAGTCACAGCCACAGTCACAGCCACAGTCAAGATTAGAAACAAGGAGCTGATTCTGAGTCCGATGCTGCAGTGTCCGTGTGTGCGCCTTTTACTGGTCCGGCTTCCGAGACTATATGCAAATGCTGCTACAAGCCCTTTGCCTACAAGCCATGCGTCTGCATGTGCAAGGACTGAGGCTTCCACTTTGAGTATACGATCATATGTACTGCTTGGTGCGGTGTGAGACGCAACCTTCCAGCCACAGTCACAGCCACAGTCAGTCACAGCCACAGACACAGTCAGCCACAGACACATTCACAGACACAGTCACAGCCACAGACAGTCACAGACACAGCCACAGACACAGTCACAGCCACAGTCACAGTCACAGACACAGTCACAGACACAGTCACAGACACAGCCAAAGTCAGTCACAGTCACAGCCACAGTCAGTCACAGCCACAGACACAACCACAGTCGCAGTCAGTCACAGCCACAGTCACAGCTAGTCACAGCTACAGTCACAGACACAGTCACAGATACAGTCACAGTCAGTCACAGACAAAGTCACAGCCACAGTCAGTCACAGTCACAGCCACAGTCAGCCACAGACACAGTCACAGCCACAGTCACAGACACAGTCAGTCACAGACACAGTCAGTCACAGACACAGTCACAGCCACAGTCACAGTCAGTCACAGACACAGTCACAGCCACAGTCACAGACACAGTCACAGCCACAGTCACAGTCAGTCACAGCCACAGACACAGTCAGTCACAGCCACAGTCAATCACAGCCACAGACACAGTTAGTCACAGACACAGCCACAGTCAGTCACAGCCACAGACACAGTCACAGACATAGCCACAGTCACAGCCACAGACACAGTCACAGACACAGCCACAGTCACAGCCACAGCCACAGTCACATCCACAGTCAGTCACAGTCACAGTCAGTCACAGCAACAGACACAGTCACAGCCACAGTCAGCCACAGACACAGTAAAAGCCACACTCAGTCACAGCCACAGTCAGTCACAGCCACAGACACAGCCCCAGTCAGTCACAGCCACAGGCACAGTCACAGTCATAGTCAGTCACAGCCACAGTCACAGTCAGTCACAGCCACAGACACATTCAATGTCACAGCCACTGTCACAGCCACAGTCAGTCACAGCCACAGTCAGTCACAGCCACAGTCACACCCACAGCCACAGTCAGTCACAGCCACAGTCAGTCACAGCCACAGTCAGTCACAGTCAGTCACAGTCAGTCACAGCCACAGTCAGTCACAGCCACAGTCAGCCACAGCCACAGTCAGTCACAGTCAGTCACAGTCACAGTCAGTCACAGCCACAGTCAGTCACAGTCACAGCCACAGTCAGTCACAGCCACAGACACAGTCAGCCACAGACACATTCACAGTCACAGTCAGTCACAGCCACAGTCAGTCACAGCCACAGTCAGTCACAGTCACAGCCACAGTCAGTCACAGTCACAGCCACAGTCAGACACAGTCACAGTCAGTCACAGCCACAGTCACAGTCATGGTCAGTCACATCCACAGTCACAGTCAGTCACAGCCACAGACACATTCAAAGTCACAGCCACTGTCACAGTCACAGCCACAGCCACAGTCAGTCACAGCCACAGTCAGTTACAACCACAGACAAATTCACAGTGACAGTCACAGCCACAGTCAGTCACAGCTACAGACACAGCCACAGTCAGTCACAGCCACAGTCACTCACAGTCACAGCAACAGTCAGTCACAGTCAGTCACAGCCACAGTCAGTCACAGTGACAGCCACAGTCAGTCACAGCCACAGTCACAGTCAGTCACAGCCACAGTCAGTCACAGCCACAGTCAGTCACAGCCATGGCCACAGTCAGTCACAGTCACAGTCAGTCACAGTCAGTCGCAGCCACAGCCACAGTCAGTCACAGCCACAGTCAGTCACAGACACAGTCACAACCACAGCCACTGTCAGTCACAGCCACAGTCAGTCACAGTCACAGTCAGTCACAGCCACAATCACAGCCACAGTCACCGTCACAGCCACAGTCACAGCCACAGTCACAGTGACAACCTCAGTCACAGTCACAGCATCAGCCACAGTCTCACAGTCAAAGCCACAGCCACAGTCACAACCTCACTCACAGCCACAGTCTCACAGCCACGGACACAGTCACAGCTACAGTCATGGCCACAGTCACAGTCACGGCCACATCCACAGCCACAGTTACAACCACAGCAACAGTCACAGCCACAGTCACATTCAATGTCACTGTCACAGTCACAGCCACAGTCAGTCACAGCCACAGTCAGTCACAGCCACAGTCACACCCACAGCCACAGTCATTCACAGCCACAGTCAGTCACAGCCACAGTCAGTCACAGTCTGTCACAGTCACAGTCAGTCACAGCCACAGTCAGCCACAGTCAGTCACAGTTAGTCACAGTCAGTCACAGTCACAGTCAGTCACAGCCACAGTCAGTCACAGTCACAGTCAGTCACAGCCACAGTCAGCCACAGACACATTCACAGACACAGTCACAGTCAGTCACAGCCACAGTCACAGACACAGTCAGCCACAGACACATTCACAGTCACAGTCAGTCACAGCCACAGTCACAGTCAGTCACAGCCACAGTCACAGCCACAGTCAGTCACAGTCACAGTCAGTCACAGCCACAGTCACAGTCATGGTCAGTCACAGCCACAGTCACAGTCAGTCACAGCCACAGACACATTCAAAGTCACAGCCACAGCCACAGTCAGTCACAGCCACAGTCAGTTACAACCACAGACACATTCACAGTGACAGTCACAGCCACAGTCAGTCACAGCCACAGACACAGCCACAGTCAGTCACAGCCACAGTCACTCACAGTCACAGCAACAGTCACAGCCACAGCCACAGTCAGTCACAGCCACAGTCACTGCCACAGTCAGTCACAGTCACAGCCACAGTCACAGTCAGTCACAGCCACAGTCACAGTCATGGTCAGTCACAGCCACAGTCACAGTCAGTCACAGCCACAGACACATTCAAAGTCACAGCCACTGTCACAGTCACAGCCACAGTCAGACACAGTCACAGTCAGTCACAGTCATGGTCAGTCACAGCCACAGTCACAGTCAGTCACAGCCACAGACACATTCAAAGTCACAGCCACTGTCACAGTCACAGCCACAGTCAGTTACAGCCACAGACACATTCACAGTGACAGTCACAGCCACAGTCAGTCACAGCCACAGACACAGCCACAGTCATTCACAGAAACAGTCACTCACAGTCACAGCAACAGTCACAGCCACAGTCAGTCACAGCCACAGTCAGTCACAGCCACAATCAGTCACAGTGACAGCCACAGTCAGTCACAGCCACAGTCACTCACAGTCACAGCAACAGTCAGTCACAGTCAGTCAAAGCCACAGTCTGTCACAGCCACAGTCAGTCACAGGGGCAGCCACAGTCAGTCACAGCCACAGTGACAGTCAGTCACAGCCACAGTCAGTCACAGTCACAGCCACAGTCAGTCACAGCCATGGCCACAGCCACAGTCAGTCACAGTCACAGTCAGTCACAGTCAGTCGCAGCCACAGCCACAGTCAGTCACAGCCACAGTCAGTCACAGACACAGTCACAACCACAGCCACAGTCAGTCACAGCCACAGTCAGTCACAGTCACAGTCAGTCATAGCCACAGTCACAATCACAGCCACAGTCACCGTCACAGCCACAGTCACAGCAACAGTCACAGTGACAACCTCAGTCACAGTCACAGCATCAGCCACAGTCTCACAGTCACAGCCACAGACATAGTTACAACGAGAGCCACAGTCAAAGCCACAGCCACAGTCACAACCTCACTCACAGCCACAGTCTCACAGCCACGGACACAGTCACAGCTACAGTCATGACCACAGTCACGGCCACATCCACAGCCACAGATACAACCACAGCAACAGTCACAGCCAAAGTCACAGTCAGTCACAGACACATTCAATGTCACTGTCACAGTTACAGCCACAGTCAGTCACAGCCACAGTCACACCCACAGCCACAGTCAGTCAGAGCCGCAGTCAGTCACAGCCACAGTCAGTCACAGTCAGTCACAGTCAGTCATAGCCACAGTCAGTCACAGCCACAGTCAGCCACAGCCACAGTCAGTCACAGTCAGTCACAGTCACAGTCAGTCACAGCCACAGTCAGTCACAGTCACAGCCACAGTCAGTCACAGCCACAGTCACAGTCAGTCACAGCCACAGTCACAGTCAGTCACAGCCACAGTCACAGCCACAGTCACAGCCACAGTCAGACACAGCCACAGTCACAGCCACAGTCAGACACAGTCACAGTCAGTCACAGCCACAGTCACAGTCATGGTCAGTCACAGCCACAGTCACAGTCAATCACAGCCACAGACACATTCAAAGTCACAGCCACTGTCACAGTCACTGCCACAGCCACAGTCAGTTACAACCACAGACACATTCACAGTGACAGTCACAGCCACAGTCAGTCACAGCCACAGACACAGCCACAGTCAGTCACAGCCACAGTCACTCACAGTCACAGCAACAGTCACAGCCACAGTCAGTCATAGTCAGTCACAGCCACAGTCAGTCACAGTGACAGCCACAGTCAGTCACAGCCACAGTCACAGTCAGTCACAGCCACAGTCAGTCACAGTCATAGCCACAATCAGTCACAGCCATGGCCACAGTCAGTCACAGTCACAGTCAGTCACAGTCAGTCGCAGCCACAGCCACAGTCATTCACAGCCACAGTCAGTCACAGACACAGTCACAACCACAGCCACAGTCAGTCACAGCCACAGTCAGTCACAGTCAGTCACAGCCACAGTCACAATCACAGCCACAGTCACCGTTACAGCCACAGTCACAGCCACAGTCACAGTGACAACCTCAGTCACAGTCACAGCATCAGCCACAGTCTCACAGTCACAGCCACGGACACAGTCACAGCTAGAGCCACAGTCAAAGCCACAGTCACAGTCACAACCTCACTCACAGCCACAGTCTCACAGCCACGGACACAGTCACAGCTACAGTCACAGCCACAGTCACGGCTACATCCACAGCCACAGTTACAACCACAGCAACAGTCACAGCCACAGTCACAGCCACAGTCACAGTCAGTCACAGCCACAGACACATTCAATGTCACAGCCACTGTCACAGCCACAGTCAGTCACAGCCACAGTCAGTCACAGCCACAGTCACACCCACAGCCACAGTCAGTCACAGCCACAGTCAGTCGCAGCCACAGTCAGTCACAGTCAGTCACAGTCACAGTCAGCCACAGCCACAGTCAGTCACAGTTAGTCACAGTCAGTCACAGCCACAGTCAGTCACAGCCACAGTCAGTCACAGTCACAGCCACAGTCAGTCACAGCCACAGCCACAGTCACAGCCACAGTCACAGTCAGTCACAGCCACAGACACATTCAATGTCACAGCCACTGTCACAGCCATAGTCAGTCACAGCCACAGTCAGTCACAGCCACAGTCACACCCACAGCCACAGTCAGTCACAGCCACAGTCAGTCACAGCCACAGTCAGTCACAGTCACAGTCAGTCACAGCCACAGTCAGCAACAGCCACAGTCTGTCACAGTTAGTCACAGTCAGTCACAGCCACAGTCAGTCACAGCCACAGTCAGTCACAGTCACAGCCACAGTCAGTCACAGCCACAGTCACAGCCACAGTCACAGCCACAGTCAGCCACAGACACATTCACAGTCACAGTCAGTTACAGCCACAGTCACAGACACAGTCAGCCACAGACACATTCACAGTCACAGTCAGTCACAGCCACAGTCACAGTCAGTCACAGCCACAGTCACAACCACAGTCAGTCACAGCCACAGCCACAGTCACAGCCACAGTCTGTCACAGCCACAGTCACAGCCACAGTCAGACACAGACACAGTCACAGTCAGTCACAGCCACAGTCACAGTCATGGTCAGTCACAGCCACAGTCACAGTCAGTCACAGCCACAGACACATTCAAAGTCACAGCCACTGTCACAGCCACAGCCACAGTCAGTTACAACCACAGACACATTCACAGTGACAGTCACAGCCACAGTCAGTCACAGCCACAGACATAGCCACAGTCAGTCACAGCCACAGTCACTCACAGTCACAGCAACAGTCACAGTCACAGTCAGTCACAGTCAGTCACAGCCACAGTCAGTCACAGCCACAGTCAGTCACAGTGACAGCCACAGTCAGTGACAGCCACAGTCAGTCACAGC
This sequence comes from Taudactylus pleione, assembly GCA_031769625.1. NCBI lineage: Eukaryota > Metazoa > Chordata > Amphibia > Anura > Myobatrachidae > Taudactylus > Taudactylus pleione. The sequence goes on from JAUIMM010000745.1 coordinate 1,673,299, forward strand.
CACAGTCACATTCAGTCACAGCCACAGTCAGTCACAGTCACAGCCACAGTCAGTCACAGCCATGGCCACAGCCACAGTCAGTCACAGTCACAGTCAGTCGCAGCCACAGCCACAGTCAGTCACAGCCACAGTCAGTCACAGACACAGTCACAACCACAGCCACAGTCAGTCACAGCCACTGCCAGTCACAGTCACAGTCACAGTCAGTCACAATCACAGCCACAGTCACCGTCACAGCCACAGTCACAGCCACAGTCACAGTGACAACCTCAGTCACAGCAACAGCCACAGTCTCACAGCCACGGACACAGTCACAGCGAGAGCCACAGTCAAAGCCACAGTCACAGTCACAACCTCACTCACAGCCACAGTCTCACAGCCACGGACACAGTCACAGCTACAGTCACAGACACAGTCACAGCCACAGTCACAGCCACAGTCAAGATTAGAACCAAGGAGCTGATTCTGAGTCCGATGCTGCAGTGTCCGTGTATGCGCCTTTTACTGGTCTGGCTTCCGAGACTATATGCAAATGCTGCTACAAGCCCTTTGCCTACAAGCCATGCGTCTGCATGTGCAAGGACTGAGGCTTCCACTTTGAGTATACGATCATATGTACTGCTTGGTGCGGTGTGAGACGCAACCTTCCGTCGTACCACCGAAACGTGCACCACCCCCATTTCCTAGTTACAGGTATTTCCCTATTTCTTGTATTTCTATAATACATTTCCAGTCTCTTTAAGTTTTAAAAATGTAAACGTTTTTTTCCCCTTACTACCCCCCAATACTTTCTTATTTAATTACAATGGATACATTTTAGTCCGAGAAATATTGTTGCTATTCCACATCAGCTACATCAGCATTTATCTAGGATATATTTCGTGTTCCAGCTTCTCTCTGAGCTGATATTTCAGAGTCCACTTTCCAGGCTCCAAGCTTCAGCGCTTCTCTGGGCTGATTACACTTTGCCCTTTTATAAATTCATAGATTCCGTTACCATGTAGTGTTCTCTATTCCCTACAGGCCCAGTCCCCAGTACATTAGATCTGGTATCTGTGCTGTGACATAATACTACGTCCGTCTGTAGTTATATCTGCTTAGATAATAGGAGCCATGCGTGGAGACACCTTTTCTCTGCTGTCCTTTCACCGTGTAATAATAACTGAATTTTAGTACAAATACTTATCATTGGCTTATAGCAATCAGCGTTTTACATAATTATAATGTACGCAGACAGAGTAGCCTCCACTAGACTGGTCTTATGTAAGTTTTTACATGCAATATATATATAGACCAACACATTTACCTCTTAGGTCCTTCCTATATACTCCCTAAACGTGTAATAATATTCCTCATTCATTCCCAATTCATGGCTTTCAGGTCGGATATGTGAGTTAGACAGCTAAAATGTTGACAATCTCAATGGGGACTCTGCAAAGTCAAACACAGCATGCAGACGTGGGGAGTGGTATGCCGACATGGGGAGTGGTATACCGACATGGGGAGTGGTATGAAAAGTCAACTTTCACAATGTCAGTATGTACTGAATGCCTACAGTCTGAATGTCAACATAGATGTACCATCAACAGGCAAAATGTTGACATTCCCAAATGTTGACATGGTTAAACTGTTGACATGTGTATAATGTCGACATTTAACATGTCGACACCAGAATGTCAACATACAGTTTCTGCATGGTTTATCTTAAAGCTAAATCTAACCCTATCCCCAACCCTAACAGAAAAATGTACTGTCAACATTCTGGTATCGACATATAAAATGTCGACACTATGAACATGTTGATATTTTAACAATGTCAACATTAGTGAATGTCGAAATTTTGTATGTCAACAAAACAGTCATGTTGACATTCTGAATGTCGACCTTCAGAACATGCTGACATTCTGGTGTCGACATTCTGACTGTCACCATTGTGAATGTCGGCATTCTGACCAGGTACACAAACATGTTCATAATATGATTAACAGCATTTTAATAGTGTTGGCTTTGCAATTCCAATCATGGTGGTAAAGCGTAAAGTTTGAACTTGTCCAGCAGGCTAAATCGCATAATTATCACGTCGGCATGCCGAGCTCAACCTCACAGTGTCCCCGTTGTGACTGTCAACACTTTATCTGTCTAACTTGTTACCTCCCAGCTATGTCCATTGTTCCACAGTAATATCCCAACATCAGTCATACTAGGAAAAGTTTTTGAAGACTTAGAGCACTTGTTACCTTACATTTTATACCTTTATTCCCAGTATTAATAAGATGGGAATCCGAATTGCCCCTTTCTTAATTCTTCCACCACTCTTGCCTCGTTCCCCTTGGCTAAGGTTTGTTCCCTGTCTTCTCTCTCTTGCCCACTGTTCCTAACTTCATCCTCCCCTAGTTCCTAGTTTCATTTCTCCTACAATCATCTAACAATATTCTAATCTAATCTCATATTATTATTCTACTCAGCACAGCTGCCCTCTCCCTACTGAATGTAGAGGCCGTCGCCAACAGAGGAAACAGCCAAGTTTTCCAAAAGGCTAGCCCCAACTGCCTAGTCGCTATTACTTCCATTCTAAAGGTCCCCTCAATCTTTTTAATGGACCACATGGTACAGGATTTTTAAAGATAACAGAATAATTGGCTAAAATTATTTTCCATTTACCTCTAACTTTTATTGTGGTACCAATATATAGCATGCAATGGTGCACAAGTGGGGGGGTTTCTGAGTCTCCTGGACTGATGTTCCCAATATCATCCAAATTAGCATATTTATTGAGGCATGTCAGATTAGTCTCCCTGAGACTGCTTCTTCTCTTCTTCTAATGCTGAATAAACACTAGATGATATATCATGTGTAGAAGCAAACATTAGTATATCATAGCGACCACATGTACATGTGTACACTCAGGGCCTGATTGAGAGCTGGACGCTATTTGCGCTCGCTCGTTCAGAAAAAGGGGCCAGCTATTTAAATTGAGAGCTCGCTCTTTGCGGTCTGTTGACGCCTCTATGTCTGAGCGAGCGAACGAAACATGCGCTCGCTATTTTGTAAAGACGCCCCCTGGCCGCTCGCATCCTACGTCATCTCCGCTATTTATTTGATTAATCGAGTTCATCGAAAAGGCATCTTAACTGCTCGCAGTGCTTGTGGTTGGATTTTCCTACCGCAATCATGCGAACAGTTCAGGCTAAGAAACAACCAAGTGACGTGGTCGTTGACGCTGCTTAGTTAATTATGCACACCCTTAAAATGCCTGTTTTGACCATTGGGCACGCCTGCGTTCGGATCTCCACTCCCCGTTTTCAAGCACCTTCCCCTGTTACCATCCACAAACGACTCATCCTGTCACTGAAATTAGCAGGCACTCGCTACTTTGCGAGCGCTCGATTTCCAACCGCAATGACTGGTTGGCGCATGCGCATTACGACCCATACGCATGCGCAGATGTGCAAACATCGCTCAGAGCGAACGAGCGTCGGCTTACGAGCGGCTCTGAATCAGGCCCTCAGTTCATCTTTCAGCGATGTACAGTACAGATATATCCCATTGGCACAGCAGATGCGATATACCTGAAAGAGAGGTCGTTGATATTGTGCAGTGTGTGCGGTCAACAAAACGACCGTACGATCGGTCGGCCTCTGAGTGTTTTGGAGACGTCATCTTCAGTAACATTTGGCTCGGTTCAACACGACAATCTGACAATGTGTACAGAGAACCTATTGATCGTCACAATCCTCTGAACATTCATATCATTCCGTTAATAACAATGGTTGTTTAGTGTTACGAACAAAGGCCCTCATTCAAAGCCGTACGCTCTGAGCAGAGTGCACGCTCTGAATGAGGGCCGCCCTCCATAATTATGTAGCGTCCTCCTGGACGCTCGTATAGCTGTGGGTCACCACCCACAGCCTATACGAGCGTGCAGTTTGATGGCCGCGATGGTCTTGACCATCGCGACCATCGCCACTGCGAGCCGGAGCCTGCGGTTGAGTTTTTCAACCGCAAGGCCCAGAGTGATTTTGGCTCTATCAGAGCCAAAATCACTCCCACTGACATCACTAGTGATGTCAGTGGGCCGGCTTCTGACGGTAGGCGTTCCCTTGGGAACGCCCCCGTCAGGGAGGCACGCCCCCCAAAGGGGGCGTGCTGTCAATCAACATCGACAGCGCGCACCCTTTGATCAGACATAATGAGCGAAGGAAAGTCCTTCGCTCATCGCGTCTGGCGCATGCGCACGACGGAGCTCCTGCTGTCGTGAGCATGCGCAGTGCACAACATCGACCCACTTGCGAGCGGACAGCCACTTGCGAGTGGGTCTGAATCAGGCCCAAAATCTTTTGTGCTCGATTGTTAGGGAGGTCGTCAAGTTGGTCGGTCTACAGTTACATCATTCACGTGTGTACCTTACATGTCAGTGACCCAGCTGCCTATCTCCCGATTTGAGCCATAGGCATGTCAGTCTCAGACCAAGCATTGACACATTACTGCAAGAGAAGTGCGTTTCGGTTTTCCTAAAAAACAAATACACCTGAACTTAGGGGTTCCGAGTCCAATGGAATCCCGGTTCGGATCACTTTTGGGGTTCGCGAGTCCTGGTTAGGATTTGCTGTAAGTTCGGAAGTTGGATTTAAAAAATGATTCTCGTTTTGGATTGCATGTAAACAGGTCCAAATTACATGATTTTAGCTGTTTTTATCAATTTTAAAGAATTCCTAAACCAAAATTGAATGTGAACCAAAATACTTTAGGGTGGTTTTGCCAAAATCATAACGTTGTTGGGTGGTTTGCCAAAATCATAACATTGTTGGGTGGTTTTGCCAAAATCATAACATTGTAGGGTGGTTTTGCCAAAATCATAACATTGTAGGGTGGTTTTGGCAAAATCATAACATTGTAGGGTGGTTTGCCAAAATCATAACATTGTAGGGTGGTTTGCCAAAATCATAACATTGTAGGGTGGTTTGCCAAAATCATAACATTGTAGGGTGGTTTTGCCAAAATCATAACATTGTAGGGTGGTTTGCCAAAATCATAACATTTTAGGGTGGTTTGCCAAAATCATAACATTGTAGGGTGGTTTTGCCAAAATCATAACATTGTAGGGTGGTTTTGGCAAAATCATAACATTGTAGGGTGGTTTGCCAAAATCATAACATTGTAGGGTGGTTTTGCCAAAATCATAACATTGTAGGGTGGTTTTGCCAAAATCATAACATTGTAGGGTGGTTTGCCAAAATCATAACATTGTAGGGTGGTTTTGCCAAAATCATAACATTGTAGGGTGGTTTTGCCAAAACCAAAGCATGGGGGTTACGCACAACTCTAGTTACTGCACAATTAAAGGTTCTGCACAGAGGAATGCCAAAAAGTGGAACGGGGCATGCACCAATATAGGTCCAAAGTTGCACCTTCACATTTTTTAGGGGGTCATATACTTCCCCAACAGACTTCAGTTGAATCCTCCTCCAGAGGCTAATGATAATCTAAGTTTATTTTACAATTCAATAAAGCCTGATATTGTATTAAATAAAGAATTTATTTTATTCCAGTGTTTGAGCTTAGAAAATATTTATTGACAGATGTAATTTGGACCCCTATGTGCTCCGCGTCTGCCGCGACCATCATATAGTAACTTCTGGATGCACCATGGATACAGTAAATATGTTTATTTCAGATATAGTATGTTTAAAAATGACAAACTTACAGTAGGAAATGGGGGATTCCCTTTTCCCTCCTTCCTCTGATTTAGGACAAAAGTGTACCTACTAAAATGACAGCATCAGATTACCGCTCATCGCTGACGCACACAAACCATTTTGTTGAACATAATTGGATTAAACAATTTGTATCTTCAAGTGGAAGCCGTTGCGTCATTCCTGCTCAGTAATGTATTCTTATCTCGTCGCAGAATGGCGTCCAGCTCGGAATTCTCATTTCCTCTTCCCCTGCCCTCGCCTGCCTGTAAATCCTGAAAGCGAGTTGTCATCCTTTTCAGGCGATTGTAAAGAGGAATATTGCTTGTGATTATTAGATACCGTTTCCTGCAAGTAAATAATATTATTTATGTATTTCTTCCACACCGCACACAATACCTGAGAAATAAAGGATAATGTATGCTCATATGTTCTTTCTTGTTCAGTGTGTGAACCGTGCTGTCAAGCTGCCGGGCAGGTTCTGTATTACTTTACAGTGAGATTCCCGGGAACAAATAATGGCAGAAAACAGAATGAATTGCACGAGTACAGCGTACAGGACGCAGCGCCACAATTACTACGCCATTGCGGCAGAAATCTTATACACAGCGGCTCCTGCTGAGCTTGAACGCATTTGTGTTAAAATGCAGACGGAAAGAGCGTTCACTGAAAGGATGTTATAGCGCTAATACTTTATTACCCTCAGTCTAACATCGCCCCGGTGCCTCTATATCAGTGGTCGCCAACCTTAATTGGGATGTGAGCTACTCGAGAAAAATGGAACCTCTTGAAGAGCTACTAACATTTTTGAAAAAAATAAAAAAAATCTGTCTAATAACCGAAAAAATTAAAGATCATTTAATGAAAATGAAAAAAATGTTCATAGAAAACAACAATGTATTTAATTAATAAAGTGACATTGTTGCACATTTAACTTTTACATGACCAGCCCCAAAGAGGTAAGTACAGTAGAGGAGCAAACGTTATAGGCAGGGCTCGGCAGGAGTCACTCTCCCCAAATGCAGTCGACTCCCTCGTTTTTTGGTTTTGGATCTGTATCTCCTACGTGTTTTGGATCTGGATTTTGTTAAACTTTTGACAAAACTGCCCTTGTGTGTTTTGGCTTTGGATCTGTATTTTTTTTTAAAAATTGATAAAAACTGCTAAAATCACATAATTTGGGCTTTTTTTTGTTCCTACAGTATTATTATTAACCTCGTTTCCTGTCAATTTTGACCATATCGCAGCTCACAATATTGTTTTCATCCGGTTTAGGTCCAAAATTTGCACCAAGGTAGCAGGCTGACTAAGCTAAATGGCAGCAGTGGGCGGCACAAACACGTGGCAGTCCAATTCCAACATGGCACATAAGGAAACATATATTCATTAATCAAGTGGCCTGAGGAAGATGGAGTATGCATGTAGTTGAAGGTAGGGACAGGAAAGGTTGATTGGTAGTAAATTTAATTACATTTTTTGATTCCAAAGCAAATTTATGAGGAAGGAAGGGAGAGCATGGGTGAACAATATGTCTCATGTTTTGCCCACAAAATCAACTTGGTGATTCAGAATATTTTTTTTAAATTAAAGGGGGATGCAGGAGATGCTGTCTGTGGCCATAAACATTTCTGGACATTTTTGGAATTCAGCAACCACATGTCAAAGATTGCAGCAGCTGTGGCAGTTCAACTTCCAACATGGCACATCAGGAAACAAATGTTTTTATTATTCAAGAGGCCTGAGGGAGTTGGAGTATGTATGTAGTTGAAGGCAGGGAAAGAAAGATTTGATTAGTAGTAAATTTAGTTTAATTTTTTGATTCCGAAGCAAATTTATGAGGGAGGAGGGGAGGGGAGGAGGGTTTTACAAAAAAATATTTAAATCATTCACATCAGTCCTTGCCCCAGAAGAAGCCTTGAGCGCTATGCCTGCTGCTGCTGCTAAGAGTGGATTTTCATCCCAGAAGAAGGGAAACCGGAAGACTACTAGTAGTACTTTAAAAAAATGACTGTTAAACAATCCTTTGCAAAGTGGAGCAAGTATGACAGCAGTCACCCAGTTGCACAGCGGATCACTGACGCCATAACATCTGTGCTGGTATTAGATGTGCGTCCAATATCCACCAATAATGCAGTGGGTTTTAGACAGTTAATTGAGGTCCTGTGTTCCCGCTACCAAATCCCATCTAGAATCCACTTCACTAGAAAATCAATTCCCACCTGTACTGGGATGTTAAATAAACTTAATAAGTGACTTTCAAAATGCCATTGTACCCACTGTCCACTTAACCACAAATATGTGGACAAGCTGAAAAGAGCAAACAAGATGTAAGGTTTAAGTCACACATTGTGTCTTTCTTCCCAACTTACACAGATCTGAAGAGATGCAAAGAGCTGTTGGTAAGCAAATTGTCAGCTCAAGTGGCACGTGTTGCTGTGATGGCTTCTCCTTCAGTTTCTCCAGCAATTGCAACTGCCGAGAAAAAACTAAACTTTCCCGAAAGACCCACTGGTGATGCAGATGAGTCAACACAACCAAGTTTTGACATTTGGTCTAAAAGAATTGCCTACAATTAATGAGACATCTACCATGACTCCATCTGGTACAGTCACTATTCACAGAATGGTTGAGGACTATTTTAAATTTTTTAATGATAGCATCCAAATAGGCATGCCAGACAGTCCGTTTGACTACTGGCAGGGAAAAAAAGGCAATTTGGAGGCCCTTGCACGAACTGGTTTGCTCTACTTGAGCTGCCCACCCTCCAGTGTGTACTCAGAAAGAGTTTCAGCACAGCTGGGAACCTTGTCAGCGATCAGCGTAGGAGGCTACATCCTCAAAGTGTGGAAAAGATGATGTCCATCAAAATGAACTACAAATTCTATGCCAATTACATCCAAAAATTTCAGAGGAACCTGTAATGGTGGATTCCAGCGGGGAATAATTAAAATTGTGTGAAGATGATGTACATACTGATGAGGGTGAGGAATTGGATGATGGCGACAACATCTTGCCTCTGTAAAACCAGTTTGTGCATGTAGAGATCATTGCCAGCAATGTCAGCTGCCAATTGGTAGCTTTGTTATGTGGGGGGCGCAAACAAACCAATCGCTTCATGATTGATATTGCTGATGAAGGTTTTGGTGGTGAAGATGGCAGGTTGTTGGATCTAGCAGAGAGAAGGGAGCTAGCTGATGCTGGCCTGCTTGTTGCTACACTTTTAGCCAAAGTTTTTGAATTTTGAAAAAAGTTTTTGTTTTAATGCGCTGCAGATGACGTAACAGGGAGGACGTTCCTAGATGGTTAAGGTTCCTACCTCTACTTACTCTGGCTTTACAAAGGTTACAGATGGCTTGACAACTGTCTGGATTTGGGTAGAAATAATTCCATACATAAGAAGTGGATTTTTTTGTCTTGTGCCCAGGCATGACAATGTGCTTTTCCTTAGCATGGGCAACAACTGTTTCTTCCACTGGTGAATGATTTACACAAACAACATCCTCATCAACAACATTCTCATCATCAATATCCTCAGCATCAACATCCTAATCATCAACATTAGCGTCAGCTTCACAAATATCCTGCTCATCCTGGTGCACTTCCACAGAAGCATCCTCGATGTCAGCATGTTCACTTATGCTTACATCATAATAAGAGGCAGAACCACCAGTTATAATTAGCCTTTCCTTGCCACTTTGTGTGGTGAAAGGCATATTGCCAATTTTATGTCTTTCTGCAGCTAACTTTCCCTTTGATGTTTTTTTTCTTTACCACTGTAAAAGATTGTTTTTTGTTTTTTTTTCCCTGACTTAAGCCCTGTATGCCCTTTAGCATTGGCTTTAGTAGATGATATAGACGGACTAGTATCGTCATGACTGGTGGCACTGGCAGCAGCTCCAGCACTAGTATGTTGTTCCTGCTCTCCTCTTAACTAATCATTCTCCATATCAACAAACACAAATTAAGTGAGGTACAGCACACACTTCAATTTGTACCAATTTTAAATATTACACTGTGGTATGCATGACTCACCGTGTCACAATATTTTTTTATGAATAAGAAAAGAATTACACAATGCCCTACCATTTACATTGTCACAAGGAATTTTATGAATAAGAAAAGAATAACACACTGTGCTACCACTAACAGTGTCACAAGAAATGTAATGAATAAGAAAAGACTAACACACTGCTCTACCATTTACAGTGTCACAATATTTTTTATGAATAAGAATAACACACTGCGCTATGACATATAGTGTCACAATACGTGGATGATAAGCTGCAGTCTGGCCGGCAGTGTCACCGAACTACTAGCTACAGTAGCACACACAAAAAAAAAATGATAACAGATCTTTTTTGGGGGGGGTAATTTTCCTTAACTTTTATTTTTTAACACTGGGGAAGAGCACCTCTGGACGAGGCACCAGCACCTTCATGAACAACACAGCACCCCTTTATGGACAACAAAGCACCCCTGCGGAGCAGTGGAGTGCGGATGGACCACCTGCAGAGTCACAAATACGTGGATGATAAACTGTGGTCTGGCCGGTAGTGTCATTAAACAATAATAGCGTAACTAGTTACTACTTAGTAATTAACTAGCATGCACACAAAAGAAAATGAAAAAAAAATATTTAAATTTTAACTTTTATTTTTTTTACACTGGGTAAGAGCACCCCTGGACGACACAGCAGCAGCCCTTTATGAACTGCAGCCCTAGCCCCTTGATGGACAGGACAACACAGCAGCAGCCCTGCGGCCCAAGCCTCTTTATGGGTAACACAGCAGCAGCCCTGCGGCCCAAGCCTCTTTATGGACAACACAGCAGTATCCATTTATGTACTGCAGCCCCAGCCTGACAACACTGCACCCTTGAACAAATAGTGACAAGTCACTGACAACAACACACAACACTGACTGCACCCTAGAAGAACAGAGCATGTCTGCTCTGTACACTCTCCACAGCCGGAGTGAAAATGGCGCAGATCACCGGGACCTTTATACAATCCAAAGCCCGCGAGATTCCGACAGCGCGAGGATGATGCGTTTTACCTCGTTTTCAGATCCAAGTAAGGTGGGGAACCCCGAGCCTTTCTTGGATCCAACTCGGAATTGGAATGTTCGGGTGGGTCCGGTTCTGTGAGAACCGGACTCATTCATCTCTAATGTCCAGATGGTGTCCATCACGTATTGTGTCAACCTACGGCAATCATCTGACACGTTCCCCCGTTGCTCCACCCATGGCTTTGTCAGAGGTGACTTCCTCCTAGTTGACTCAGCAGTACTGCAGCTAGGAGAGCTACCCGAATTACGGCCGCGAGCTACTGGTCGCTCACGAGCTATGGGTTGGAGACTGCTGCTCTATATCTTATTGGGAAGATGTGGCAGCTATATTTACAGGCCCTGATCCAGTCCTGTACACTAATGCTGCCGCAGCTGCCATTTTCATTGTGACGTGCGAAAATACGTTAATACAACAGCGACGGGGACTTGTACTGAGACGCCCACCTGAGGTGTCGCAGCTGTCAGCCGATGCATACTCAAACGCAGCATCAGATGCAGTTCATGCAAACAATCACCTCCCCGAGTGAGTCTCTGGTCACTCGAAATGGCCACCGTAACTGAGACGCCGCAGCCCTATTTCCTGCACGCGGTATCGCAGACGCAAGATGTGACATGATTCAAAACGGTCGAGACACGCCTGCAGTTTGAGACTCCCCGTTGCCTCTCCCAAACGCACCCTGCCTGTCAATCACACTCCGATTAAAGACTCGCACCGTGCGACTGCGGTAATCTACCTTGACGCATGCGTAGTGGTAAAAAATCGCTCCATTTGCAAAAACATAAGCATAGCGTGCAACCCAGAATCAGGCCCATGGGGAAGACCACATACACCGTGCCCCACACTGGAGCATCTGTTTTACATTTGCTGAGCTGCTTCAACCAGCACTCAGCTGCGCTTTGCCACACATGACATGACAAGCTGAATGGGCATTGTGCCATTGGCAGCGGATTAGACAGACCACACCTGATCAGAGAGACTAGGCAAGTTGCCCCAGCAAAGCAGGAGGGTAAAAGTTCTCTGTAAGTTTTAATACTAATTTATTTATTTTAAAGTTGATGGGAATGAATAGATGTTGTCAGAACTTAAAGCAGATTAGTCTTGTGCAACCCAAAAAAAATGATAAAATATATATAGAGAGAGAGAGAGAGAGAGAGAGAGAGAGAGAGAGTCAAAAGTGTCCACACTCCAAAGTACGTTGATGAAAGGCAGGGTGCTCAATTTAAGCACAAAAAAGTCCATAGAATATAAAAATATATAGAATCGGCACTCACCAAGTAAGAGGTATAAGTATAAAGGTTTAATTACTACTGGCGGAAAGAACAGGGTACATATAGTCGACGTTTCGATCCCATTCAAGGATCTTCATCAGGACACAGCAGCAGTTCAGCAGTTCCAGACAACAAGGCAGCCAAGTGTAAAATTTTGGTGAGTGCCAATTCTATATATATATATATACTGTATATATAAAAAGTTATGGTCACTTTGGTCGATGTTTCGACCCCTGGTGGTCATTGTCAAGACAGTCCAAAAAGGCATCAGCCGTTGGGCGGTATGGTGGTGTAGAGGGGGGGATTTCTGGTCAACAGGAAACTCCCCTAAGTGTCCCCCTCTCGATCAGGCAGTGATGGGGAACAAACTTGTACTTTACTGGGTGCTTCATGGTACCTTAATCCACTTTAGTTTTTTAGGATTATATTGTATAATCTGCGGATTTAGTTCCGCTTTACACTCACCCATGTAGCAGTCTATCTGATAGAATCCCATCAAGGGACATAGACGCAGAACACTTTCTATTCTCTCATTAAAAAGAAGAAACTCCATTATTAAATTATATTTTACTAAGTGTCACTTATGCTGGCCATACACGCTGCAATTATCGGGACGATCCGCCCGATATCGGCGGATTGCCGCGATAATTGTAGCGTGGGGGGGCGACCGAGGGTTAAATATTGCTCGGTCGGGCATGCTGGATTGTCCAGCATGCCCGTCCAATGCGATATTTACCCGGTAACTGTCGGCCGCATCGGGCAGTGTATGCCCAGCGCGGCCGACAGACAGACATTTCCTGTGTTCCTTCCTATGGAAGGAACAGGGAAATGTCTCGTCCCCCGGGGGCGGAGCGCAGATGTCGGGCTATACACTGTGAGATTTCTCTCACAGTGTATGCCGCGGACATCTGCGGCTGGCAGCCGGCCAGATAAAATGTCTGTCGGTCTGGCAGACATTTTATCTTGCCGTGTATGCCCAGCATTAGAAAAATCTAAGAAAAAGTATTACAGTGTTTTCATTTGTTTTTCAAAATCTCAGAGTTGTGTATAATAAGGAATAGGGCAGATTCTTTCTGCTTTTACATGCTGGGCTGGATGGCACAATCCTGAGCTCAGGAGCGTATTTATAACGGCTGCAGGGTGTGCGGAGCACACGGGCGCCTGGGTCCGGGGGGATCTCACACCGCACACCCTGCACCCATATGTTTTAATACTTACCCCTCCGAAATCCAGCATTGGACTGTAACATTTTACAAAACATCTGAAAAATGGCCGCCTCGGCCATTTTCCCAGCGTGGTGTGCATGCGCACTTGGGAAATCGCCGGGAAAAATTACATTCTGCGGTGACGCAGATGATTCCCGGGGAGAAAGGACAAGGCTGCAGCATAGCCAACCAGCAGGACTTACACTTGGGGGATTCAGAACTACAAAACACAGAACATGTGCGGAATCTTGGCGTTGTCCTGGATGGCAGAATCTGACACTTAAACATCGGGTGTCAGCCACAATCCAATCCTCATTCTTTCATCTGAGGAACACAGCTCTTTCAGAGCGTCCGGCTCTGAATCAGGGCCAGTGTCCTGAAAAAGTTATTAATAAATGCAAAATTAAAATGTTACATATAAAATGTCAGAAAACTCCAACAAATCGCCATCATTTTATGAACCAATAGGAATCTTCTTCCCTGTAGTAGTACGCCGGTCTGGCTCGAGGGCCGTTGTATCAGATTGGCCAAATGGTGACCCTACCCCATATAGGGTGCAGTGTAACTGCTGCTGGGGCCCAGCACTGATCAAGATATAACCGTAGCGCCAGCCAAAAGTGCTAAATTAAGGCCCAGGCAGCGCTGGGCTCTTCCAGGTGGCTCAGACACGACCCGTTTGTGACCTAGGGCGATGCGGCAGCATGACATCATAAGTCACGCAGCCGCAAATTGTCCCGCCCACACAGTGCTCTGTCCGCAGTGACTTAGTGACTGGGAGCTTCTGTCCCTCTCCTCTCCTGCTACCGACAGGTCAGGTCAGCACTCAGAGGGGGGCTGGGGCTATTGATGTGTATTTTTTTCTCCTGTCGGGACCAAGGTGTTTTATTTTTCCTATTAGGGCCAATGTGTTTGTTTTTTTATAACGGGGCCAATATCTTTGGGATTTTTTCTGTCGGGGCCAAAGTATTTTATTTAGGCGTGCCAGGGTGCTGGGGTGTGCCTTGTTGTATACATTATAGCCCATGATTGCATGAAGACACCTTCCCTCAACTCCAGGACCTCTACAGAGGCCTGGGTAATCCATACTTGCCTACTTTTGAAAAAGCATTTCAGGGACATTGTGAAAGCAGCACCTATGAGCGTGGTGGTAAAGTGGGCGTGTACTTCTACATCTGAGAGGTGTGTCATACATGTGATAGGCGTGTACTGCTACAACTAAGAGGCGTGTCATACATGTGATAGGTGTGTACTGCTACATCTGAGAGGCGTGTCATCATACTGACTTAGGGCCTGATTCAGAGCCGGACGCTACTTGCGGTCGTTCATCCAGAAAATAGGGGTGGCTATTCAAATGAACCGTTCGCTCTTTGCGGTCTGTTCACGCCTCTATGTCTGAACGAGCGAACAAAACTTGCGGTCGTTTTTTTTTTAAATACGCCCCCTGGCCGTTCGCATCCTACGTCATGTCCGCTATTTATTAGATTAATCGAGTACATCGACCAGCGTATGAACTGCTCGCTATTCTTGTGGTTGGTTTTTGCTACCACAATTTTGCGAGCAGTTCTGGCTATAAAATAACCCAGTGACGTGGTCAATGACGCTGCTGTATTAATTATGCACACCCATAAAACGCCCGTTTTGACCTTTAAGCACGCCTGCGTTCTGATCTCCACTCCCCATTTTCAAGCACCTTCCCCTGTTACCACCCACATACGCCTCATTCTGTCACTCAAAATAGCAGGCATTCACTATTTAGCGACCAAACGATTTTCGGCCGCACTGACTGGTTCGCGCATGCGTATTACCATCCGTACGCATGCGCATTTGGGCAAACATCGCTCGGAACGAACGAGCGGCCGCTTACGAGCGGCTCTGAATCAGGCCCTTACATTCAAATGTACACGAGCCCCATAGCAGCAGTTGTTGCTCAGTAAGATCTACTCGTTGATGAAACCACACTGAGGATCCCATTTGAATGTATATATCTTATTTCTTTTCTTTTTTTCCAAGTATATAACAGCTACGTAATGAGGGGAAGGGGCAATCAGGGAGTCGGGGACATTGCTGTTATTTCAGGGAGTCTCGCAGACAATCAGGGAGAGTTGGCAAGTATGGGGTAATTTGTACCCAATCCCCTCTCGCTGCCCCGGTCCACCTCTCCATGCATAAAGCTCTGTACATCCTAGAAACAATGTAGCCTCAGACACATTTTATTATGCAAGCAAAGGGGGTGATTCAGCATCGGACGGAATTGCAATTACGTCCTTGCTAATACCCAAATGCAGCATTAGGTCTATGACACCCCCTGTGTGACACCCCCTGTATGACACCCCCTGTGTGACACCCCCTGTGTGACACCTCCTGTATGACACCTCCTGTATGACACCCCCTGTATGACACCTCCTGTATGACACCCACTGTATGACACCCCCTGTCTGACACCCCATGTATGACACCCTCTGTATGACACCCCCTGTATGACACCCCCTGTGTGACACCTCCCCTGTATGACACCCCCTGTATGACACCCCCTGTATGACACCCCCTGCTGTATTTGCGATCCCAGCACTGCAACCATCGTGACCATCGGTGGCCAATGCTGCTCACGATGGTGGACGGAGCTTACTCAGGTTGTCCTGCTTGCAAGGCCTGGAAACTGAGGGCCTGATTCAGACCCGCTCGCGAGCGCTCGCAAGCGGGTCGATGATGCCCAAGTGCGCATGCGCACGACGGAGGCGGCTCCATCATGCGCATGCGCGAGACCCGAATAACGACGACCAAGCCGTCGTTATGGGTCTCGCACCAAAGGGGGCGTGCTGTCAATGGTGATTGACAGCATGCCCCCTTTAGTGGGCGTGCCGGGGGCGTGGCTGCCCAGACGGAGGCGTTCCTATGGGAACGCTTACCGTCTGGGGTGGGCCCCACTGACATCACTAGTGATGTCAGTGGGAGTGCTTTTGGC
The DNA here is from genome assembly GCA_031769625.1 of Taudactylus pleione. NCBI lineage: Eukaryota > Metazoa > Chordata > Amphibia > Anura > Myobatrachidae > Taudactylus > Taudactylus pleione. The sequence continues at coordinate 1,689,494 of JAUIMM010000745.1, forward strand.
TCTGATAGAGCCAAAAGCACTCCAGGGCTTGCGGCAGTGAGACCCTACCATCATTTTGGCCGCTCGCTATAGCTGTGGGTGGTCACCCACAGCTATGCGAACGGCCAGGAGGCCGCTCCAAAAAGGAGAAGGGACGGCCCTGGCCTTACCACTCAAGGAAAACGTGGCGTACACGGCCCCATTTCTGGGAACGCCGGCCGATCCCGCGTCCGCACCACGTCAATCAGGCAAAGGCACAAAAGGGTCTGCGTGTGATTAAGCAGGACACATTCTGCACACTCGCAGAATGGGCCCTGCGCAAATTTCCGATAATCTGGAATCTGCGTTCAGTTTTGCACTTGCAATACAGAAGAGTGTATATTTAGGCCATAACTCAACCATGTAAACATAACTCAGCCCTTAATACATAGTCTAGTTCTGATACAGTTCTACGAAGCTTGCGCTGGCCACAACTTTTTTTTACAACCCGACTTACTGGATGTCAGAATAGCAAATCTCTGCTAGTTTTATTATTATTATGTTCTCCTTTCCAATCATATTCCAAACATTCACACTTTGAACTCATATCTTTTACTAAAGTTACTAGAACAACCACACATACAAGAACATAAAGAAAGCTACAGAGTTGCAATAAATAATAAAAAAGAAAAAGTATCTCGGAAATGTTTTTGCTTTTATCACTGCTTTTCGGTGTTTTCTCCAATAATACATGTACTAGGTACAGTAGGACATCATGAGTTTTAAATGCTGCAGAAATTTTGCACTTGCCTCTCATTCAAATTCCTTCCGCAGCGCAGTTTAGAAGAGCAATGACATAGAATAGCTCATAGGGGACTTGGTGGGGGGGGGGGAATGAATGACTCAGCTGACATCGAGTCAAACCAGAGGCATTAACGGATCGCACATCATGATGGAAGGTGCATGCCCAAAACCCTCCCAGCTTGCCCTGGTCAAAAAGGGTTTTCTATTCTTCAATGAAATGTAATTGTGCCCTGCTCTCTAAACGGTAAGTTTTACTAATGTTTGGAACTTTTCAGCGCTATCTTGTATAACATGAATGGTAAATTGGAACTAGCAATTACCTCCTGCATTTTGTGACTCTTTCTTCAATTTGTTTGTTTAAGTTGACTTCTGAAGAACTACTACCTTCTAAAAGTAAATCTATTTACATATAATGAGTCGGATGCAGACACGAGGCTGCGTATTTTGCTGAAATTGCATCTTTATCTTTATTCTACAAAGTTCTCCCTTGCGTACATCTGTGCATCTGAATATGCAAGGACTGAGAAACCTTCTGTCAGCGTCTGCAGATGCTGAAATACAGCTTGGTGCATCTTTAGAGAGAGAAGAAGGAGGCGCTTCAAGATAGAGAAAATGCTAGAAGTCCTGGGGAAGTGGCAACCACTGCAAAAGAGCTCAGCAGGCTATCCGCATCCAGGTGAAGACTGGGACTGAAGGCTTCAGAAGTCTTGAGGTAGCGTAAGGTGCCGCACCTCAGGTGAGGGGCTCCAGAAGCCATGACTTTGCGGGAGATGACGCACCTAAGATGAGGAGTTCCAGCAGACCTGAGGGGCTACAGAAGCCATGAGTTTGCAGGAGATGACGCACCTAAGATGAGGAGTTCCAGCAGCCATGAGTTTGCTGGAGGTGCTGTTCCTCAGGTGAGGGGTTCCAGAAGCTTTGAGTTTGCTGGAGGTGCTGTTCCTCAGGTGAGAGGTTCCAGAAGCCATGAGTTTGTGAGAGGTGTGCTCCTCAGATGAAGAGTTCCAGAAGTCCTGAGGTCACATAGGTGCAACTCCTCAGATTAGGGGCTCCAGAAGCCATGAGATTGTGGGAAGTGCCGGTCCTCAGGTGTGGGGTTCCAGAAGCCATGAGTTTGCGGGAGGTGTCATTCCTCAGGTGAGGAGTTTCAGAAGCTACGAGTTTGCGGGAGGTGCCGCTCCTCAGGTGAGGGGTTCCAGAAGCCATGAGTTTCTGGGAGGTGCCCCTCCTCAGGTTAGGGGTTCCAGAAGCCATGAGTTTGTGGGAGGTGCTGTTCCTCAGATGAGGAGTTCCAGAAGCCCTGAGGTCATGCAGGTTGCCACCCCCTCAGGTTAGGGGCTCCAAAAGCCATGAGTTTGTGGGAGGTGCCGATCCTAAGGTAAGGGGTTCCAGAAGCCATGAGTTGTGGGAGGTGCGGCTCCTAAGATGAAAAGTTCCAGAGACCCTGAGGTCACATAGAGTGCCAATCCTCAGGTGAGTGAGGGGCTCCAGAAGTCATGAGTTTGTGGGAGGTGAGGGGTTCCAGAAGCTATGAGATTGCAGGAGGTGCTGTTCCCCAGGTGAGGGGTTCCAGAAGCATTGGTTTGCGGGAGGTGCCATTCGTCAGATGAGGTGTTCCAAACGCCATGAGTCACACCTCAGGTTAGGGGTTCCAGAAGCACTGAGGTCATGTATTGTGCCACACCTCAGACCACTAGGGCCCCAGTGGGGACTGTGTTATTATTCCCACTAAACTGCCATGGGTCAAAGTCAGGGGTGCAATACAGTTAGGCCTGCCCACTGTCATCCTGGGCAGCAAGCCTGTGGCCCTCCAGTCTACAGGCGCTAGGCTTGTCCTGCGGAAAATCTCAGGTGCTAGGCCCGCTGGGGTGTACTGCGCAGATCTATGTAGTGTGTGGCTGCAGTTGATTGGATGTGTGGCTGCACACTACATAGATCTGCTTATCTACAAGGGTAAACAGACAATTACAGTAAAATTGGTTTTCATATAGTTGAAATTGCCAGGCAGGAGCATACAGCTCCATGTGTTATGTGTCTGACTGCAGTGTATGTGGTTGAGAGTTAAAGTACCAGGGATGACAATTGTGAGAAATGTTTGTTTTTAAATATGGGGGATGTAAGTGACAAGGTGTACATAAATCACACCATGGCTGACAGCAGTCATTGCATAGCCTGTGAGCATTTACAGAGGATTGGAATCATCCTGTAAACTGAATTATATGAACTATATATGCAGCTCCGCTATGCGTCTAAATGTCACAGAATAATACTGAGGGGAGACATTTACATCAGAGTTACATTATAGTACAGTGAAGTGAAACGCTCAGTGGATTGGTCATTGTTCTCCTTATTTTCTACCTACTTGATCCCTGAACACCTACGGCGGTGACCTATTCATCATATATATGATTAATGAAAATGCAAAATATAAAATACGTCTGAGCCACCTCATTTGACATTTAGTGGTTTTCACGTGGATCAATGGACTCCTGTCATTTAATGTAAGTATGAAACCGTCAACACTCACCATTTGCCCACATTTACTCTACATGTATTGTCTTTTAATGCACAATCCTTGTACGCTCACCAGGGACCCCCGAGACCCCGGTCACCCATCTTCATATCAGGGACCCTGCTCTCCCTCACCATTTATCAGCCACATGAAGAGACTTTAATTTGATGAGTTGCTGGGAATCTGAATTCTTGCTGAGCAGTGAATCAATACCCTGAAAGATATGAGACATAATCCCACGCTGCCCTCTCGCAAAAGGAAGAAAGAGGTGACTGGGGGGGGGACCAAGGGCAGACAGTGACCTCCGCTCAGTCATAAATCAGCGTCTGAATTAGATCATCTGAGTATGAGGTATGGAGAACAGGAGGCCTCTTATGGATCCATAGCTGGTCATGGCTGCTTTTCTGGTGACTCACTGACAGAGACTACTCATTCTGTCTGACAGTACGCCAGACCACAAAGATCCCACTTAGTACGTCCAGCGTTTTAGACTCGTTTCAAAATCACATCTTTTTATTTTGTTTGTATTCTAAGCTGGTCAGAAATGTGGTTTATCCCATAAGAAGAATATGGGGACCCCAAAAAATATAAATCGGTGCCTGCATTTTTTTTATTCGTTGCAGAATCAATTTTCCAAAATGTAACCTGATGTTGAATGAAAACTGTTTTATTGTGAGCATAAGAATAGAGGGCCTAATTCAGACCCGCTCGCCAGCGCTGAGCGCTGGCAAGCGGGTCGATGGTGCCCTAATGCGCATGCGCACGACGGAGGGAGCTCCGTCGTGCGCATGCGCGAGACCCGCATAGCGACAGCCAAGCTGTCGCTATGGGTCTGGCACCAAAGGGGGCGTGCTGTCGATGGTGAGTGACAGCACGCCCCCTTTAGTGGGAACGCCTACCGTCTTGGTCCGGCCCCAATGACATCGCTAGTGATGTCAGTGGGAGTGCTTTTGGCTCTGATAGAGCCAAAAGCACTCCTGGGCTTGCGGCAGCGAGACCCTACCGCAGGGTCTCGTTGCAAGCCCGATGGTCGCGATGGTCTTGACCATCGCGACCATCTTTTTGGCCGCTCGCATAAGCTGTGGGTGGTCACCCAGAGCTATGCGAGCGGCCAGGAGGCCGCTCCATTTTTAGGTAGGAGGGCCCTGATTCAGAGCGAGCGCTCTGGTCAGAGCGTCCGGCTCTGAAACAGGCCCAGAATCCGATCTTTCTCTACTGGTTACTAGTATTTATTTGACTTGGTTGTCGTTATTCTGCACAAACCTATTTTGAATACAGATGTGTCCACTTATATTGAGGCTTTGGACGCTCCAAAAAGCCCCTCGTGGCGCTCTAAGTCCTGGGCGGCACGGCTGCACCAAGCGTCTTTCTGCCTCAATGTGTATCTAATTTTCACAAATAAAACAACTGGAAAATGCAAAACTACCTGGCTACACTGATCAGTGTGATGTGCGACATTGGTACATCTGTGTGCGACTGAGTCTGAATCTGTATACGCAGCGGTACGATGCAACGGCCGTGGATTTTCCTTACGCCAAGTTACGTTGTGCTTCATCTGCAACTTTGTACATATCTTAAAACCAATTCCTGTGCGGGTAAAGTCACAGCCCGGTGTCTGTAGCACCCTGTGAGAGTGGTGTTACCCTGCATCTGCCGTACAAATAAAAAGGTAAATGTAGAAAAATAGATGGTGCACTACAACTCCCAGAGCAGCACAGTCGCACCATACTCTGAGCTGAAAATTTGTTGTAATGTTCACAATATTTCATATGAGCAAATTCATTCTGCACACAGAGGCAGGCTGGCACTGGCCACAGGCGACCTTGGAACTTGCCTAGGATGACCTGTCTACAGAGTGTTTAAGATGTACCACCTTGTCACTGTGTTATGGTGGGTACACACTGGGCGATATTACTGAGCGACTGCACGATTACGACATCGTGCACTTTTATGTCGGAAACGACCTGCGATGCGCACTCCCGCTGGTCGTTTCCGACATTGTCCATCGCCTGAACATGCAGCACAATCTGACCACCTCGTCAGGTTGCTGCATGTTGGGGAATGGGGGAGAAAGCCTGGCGCTGAACGATATCGTTAATGATATCGTTCAGCGGCTGTGCTCAATGTCATGAACGACACTGATCACACCCTGCCGGGGACACACTACACGATATCGCTCAGGGAGCATATCGTGTAGTGTGTACGCACCATTAGAGTGCCACAGTTGGAGATGCCAGTCTTCCACTTAACTCTAGAGAGCCCTCAGATATATTACTACCACAACCTCTGTTCCAGCATTCCTGCACCGCTAGCCGGCATCCATATACACTCGCTCCGTCAACCAGTGTCTATAAAAGTTAGTACAGCTGTACCCATTTTACCATCAATAAAACCAATCCACTGGATAAGTTACTGGGATGTTCGTTGTCTCAGGGCATCTGCTGGTGAGTACAGAAATTCTGCCACATCATCAACTTGTACACACATATTTCTAATACAGAGCGGGCAACCAGGGGTGGGCAAGGCAGAGGCCGCTACACTAACAGGGCAGGAGCAGCACTGTAGAGATGTGTCCGGCTGGGGAAATATCTGCGGCCAGCGCTGGGACCGGACATTGGCTACCTATACTGTCCTTATTTACCACTTTTTGGGGTTCCCCACTCTTCCATGCATGTCACATAGATCGCACACTGCAGAATTACTGCGTGGCGCCCCTGAGATAGCCGCATATCGATGTTTGGAATTGAAATGTACAATTTGTCCCAAGAATCTCAGTGAAGTTACCATGCAGAGTGCAAAGTGCGTGGATAAATAATGAAGAGGGCAAGTTGCATGTTTTTACACTGCAAAATTTAGTGTACTGTACTAAAATGCGAATACTTTGGAGCCTTAAGCATTTTGAGCACATCCACATGTAAGATGAGGAGGTAGAACTGGGCTGTGACGGGGCATTCTCACATTGGTAAAGCTGTTGTGATTTGCCCCATCATGCAGATGGGGGTGGCTCCATGGAACCAGTATGAGTTATTACCGCTGGCCGCATGGTTCAAATCCTGACAGCGGCTGCCAACACAGGAGAAAATCCTGATCGTCTTAAGGTAAGTACTAACTAACCTAATTCTACCCCCTAACCCTCCCTAAGGGGTGCCTAGCCCTAACCTCCCCCCAAGTGCCTAACTCTAATCCACCCTCTGTGTGCCTAAACCTAACCCCCCTTCCCCACCGCCTAAACCTAAGTCCCCCGGGGGGGTGCCTAGCCCTAACCCCCCCCCAAGTGTCTAACACTAAACCCCCTTCTGTGTGCCTAAACCTAACCCCCCTTCCCCACCGCCTAAACCTAAGTCCCCCGGGGGGGTGCCTAGCCCTAACCACCTCCCCCAAGTGCCTAACACTAATCCCTCCTCTATGTGCCTAAACCTAACCCTCCCTTCCCTGCCGCCTAAACCTAAGTCCCCCAGGGGGGGGGGGTGCCTAACCCTAACCTCCCCGAGGGGGTGCCTAACCCTAACCCTCCCTTCCCCTAGCCTAAACCTAACCTCCCTGGGGGTGCCTAACCCTAAGTCCCCACCGGGAGCCCTAAACCTAAATCCCGCAGCTGTCCGCGCCCGGCTTACCTTCCATCGGTAAGCCAGGTGTCGGGCTCCCGGCGTAGATCTAATGACAGGCATCGGGATTTATGCAGTCGGGAAGTCGGCTGTCGGGATTAGGTCCGCCGGCTTCCCGACCGCATAACGGATCCATGAAGCAACTTGCAGAGATGGGTGAGGGTGACCGGCTCTCTCCGGAGTCCGGGGACTCCCACCAAATCTGCAAAAAATAAATTGTAAATAAAATGAAGTATATTAAACTGCAGGGGGGCAGGAGGTGTTGGGGGGATGAGGTTGGGGTTACCCAGGCTGCCCAGAGGCATCAGGACTTAGAACGACATAAAGGGGGCGACAAGTCACGTCTGACGTGGTGCGTATGTGACAGATGGCCCTTTGCTACCTGTTACTGCCCCCCGAGCTCTTCAAGTGAGAGCGTTTCACAGACAAAGCTTCAACTTACTGGTAGTGCAGTGTAATATATATGTACAACCCAATAATGACAATAATAAAATTGGGGGTGGGGGGTTGGGAGGCAGCCAATAATGTGCCTGGGAGCAGCCTGACCCTCCAGTTAAACTAAATGCATATATATATTAGGGGTGTGCACCGGCCACTTTTCGTGTTTTGTGTTTTGGTTTTGGATCTGGATCTTTCTTCGTGTTTTGGATCTGGATTGGTTTTGCCAAAACCACCCTTCCGTGTTTTGGGTTCTGGGTTTTGTGTTTTGGATCTGTATTTTTTTGAAAAAAAGCATAAAAACAGCTAAAATCACAGAATTTGTAGGTTTTTCTGCTCCTATGCTATTATTAACCTCAATAACCTTAATTTCCACTCATTTCCAGTCTATTCTGAATACCTCACACCTCACAATAGTGTTTTTATGTCCAAAAGGTTGCACCGAGGTAGCTGGATGACTATGCTAAGCGACACGAGTGGGCGGCACAAACACGTGACCCATCTAGGCGTGAAACTGCAGTGGCAGACAGGATGGCATTGAAAAACTAGGCCCCAAACTGTACATAATGCAAAGAAAAAAAAGAGGTGCAAGATGGAATTGTCCTTGGGCCCTCCCACCCACCCTTATGTTGTATAAACAGGACATGCACACTTTAACAAACCAATCATTTCAGCGCCAGGGTCTGCCACACAACTGTGGCTGAAATGATTGGTTCGTTTGGGCCCCCACAAAACAAGCTGGCAATTAATCTGTCCCTGCACAAACTGGCTCTACGGAGGCAAGAAGTCGTCCTCATCCTCCTCATCCACAGATTCCTCACCCTCTTCAGTGTTATGTACATCCTCATCCTCACAGAGTATTAATTCGTCCCTGCTGGAACCACAGGTCCCTCTGTACGTTCTGGAGGCTGGTCTCCCTGGAAGAGTTGATCATTCATTTTATGAACATCATCTTCTCCACATTTTGTGGAAGCAACCTCCTACGCCTTTTGCTAACAAGGTTCCCGGCTGCACTAAACACTCTTTCGGAGTACACACTGGAGGGGGGGCGACTCAGGTAAAATAGAGCCAGTTTGTACAGGGACCTCCAAATTGCTTCTTTTTCCTGCCAGTAAAGGTACGGACTGTCTGACATGCCTACTTGGATGCTGTCACCGATGTAATCCTTTAACAGACAGACGCACGCTTGTCGCTGCTGCTTTGAGGATTCAAGTGCGGCTACAGCCCACACAATTCACAAAGACAGAAAAAAAAAAAGAATATTTTTATTGTTTGTGGAGCACACTTTGAGGGTTACACCACCCTTTAACAGACAGACGCACGCTTGTCGCTGCTGCTTTGAGGATGCAAGTGCGGCTACAGCCCACACAATTCACAAAGACAGAAAAAAGAAGAATATTTTTATTGTTTGTGTAGCACACTTTGAGGGTGTCACCACCCTTTAACAGACAGACGCACGCTTGTCGCTGCTGCTTTGAGGATGCAAGTGCGGCTACATCGCACACAAGTCACAAACACATTAAAAAAATAGTTTTTTATTTTTTGGAGCACTTCGTGAGTTACACCACCCTTTAACAGACAGACGCACGCTTGTCGCTGCTGCTTTAAGGATGCAGGTGCGGCTACAGTCCACACAATTCACAAAGACAGAAAAAAGAAGAAGAATATTTTTATTGTTTGTGTAGCACACTTTGAGGGTGTCACCACCCTTTAACAGACAGACGCACGCTTGTTGCTGCTGCTTTGAGGATGCAAGTGTGGCTACATCGCACACAAGTCACAAACACATAAAAAAAATTTTTTTGATTTTTTGGAGCACTTTGAGAGTTACAACACCCTTTAACAGACAGACGCACGCTTGTCGCTGCTGCTTTGAGGATGCAAGTGCGGCTACAGCCCACACAATTCACAAAGACAGAAAAAAAAAGAACAATATTTTAATTGTTTGTGTAGCACACTTTGAGGGTGTCACCACCCTTTAACAGACAGACGCACGCTTGTCGCTGCTGCTTTAAGGATGCAGGTGCGGCTACAGCCCACACATTTCACAAAGACAGAAAAAAAAAGAACAATATTTTAATTGTTTGTGTAGCACACTTTGAGGGTGTCACCACCCTTTAACAGACAGACGCATGCTTGTCGCTGCTGCTTTGAGGATGCAGGTGGAATCTAGACGGGATTTGGAACCAAGGACACACTACCTCCATCAATTGTCTAAATCCCACTGCACTAATGTCGGATACCGGACGCACGTCTAACACCAACATAGCAGTCAAGGCCTCAGTTATACATTTTGCTTCAGGATGACTGCTGTCGTACTTCATCCTCATCGCTAGGGACTGTTGGAGGGTCAATTGTTTAGTAAAAGTAGTGATGTTCCTACTTCCTCTCTGGGATGATGAACAACTCCCAGCAGCAGCAACAGCACTAGTAGGAAGTGGTTCTTGATCTTTCCCTATTTTATTTTTATCAGAGAAAGTTTGGTCCTCCATTTATGTTATATTGATATATATACGTGCGGCTAAAGCGCACACAAACACAGAAAATATTTTTTTATTTTTGCTGGAGAGTAGTGCACTTTGTGGGTTACACCACCCTTTAAGAAATGAGCCAGCCGGCTCTTTACTTATGGGACACAGGCGCACGCTTGGCGCTGCTCCTTTGTTGATGCACGTGCAGCCACAGTGCACACAAGTCACAAACACAGAAAATATATATTTTTTTGGTTTGGAGTGTACTTTGGGGGTTACAGAACCCTTTAACGGTCAAGCCAGCCGGCCCTTTACTTATGACACAGGCGCACGCTTGGCACTACTTTGTTGATGCACGTGCGGCTACTGCGCACACAATTCACAAACACAGAAAATATTTTTTTTTTTGGTTTGGACTGGAGTGTACTTTCGGGGGTTACAGCACCCTTTAACGGTCAAGCCAGCCGGCCCTTTACTTATGACACAGGCGCACGCTTGGCACTACTTTGTTGATGCACGTGCGGCTACTGCGCACACAATTCACAAACACAGAAAATAAAATTTTTTTTGGTTTGGACTGGAGTGTACTTTGGGGGTTACAGCACCCTTTAATGGTCAAGCCAGCTGGCCCTTTACTTATGACACAGGCGCACGCTTGGCACTACTTTGTTGATGCACGTGCGGCTACTGCGCACACAATTCACAAACACAGAAAATAATTTTTTTTTTGGTTTGGACTGGAGTGTACTTTGGGGGTTACAGCACCCTTTAACGGTCAAGCCAGCCGGCCCTTTACTTATGACACAGGCGCACGCTTGGCACTACTTTGTTGATGCACGTGCGGCTACTGCGCACACAATTCACAAACACAGAAAATAATTTTTTTTTAGGTTTGGACTGGAGTGTACTTTCGGGGGTTACAGCACCCTTAACGGTCAAGCCAGCCGGCCCTTTACTTATGACACAGGCGCACGCTTGGCACTACTTTGTTGATGCACGTGCGGCTACTGCGCACACAATTCACAAACACAGAAAATAATTTTTTTTTTGGTTTGGACTGGAGTGTACTTTCGGGGGTTACAGCACCCTTAACGGTCAAGCCAGCCGGCCCTTTACTTATGACACAGGCGCACGCTTGGCACTACTTTGTTGATGCACGTGCGGCTACTGCGCACACAATTCACAAACACAGAAAATAATTTTTTTTTGGTTTGGACTGGAGTGTACTTTCGGGGGTTACAGCACCCTTTAACGGTCAAGCCAGCCGGCCCTTTACTTATGACACAGGCGCACGCTTGGCACTACTTTGTTGATGCACGTGCGGCTACTGCGCACACAATTCACAAACACAGAAAATAATTTTTTTTTAGGTTTGGACTGGAGTGTACTTTCGGGGGTTACAGCACCCTTAACGGTCAAGCCAGCCGGCCCTTTACTTATGACACAGGCGCACGCTTGGCACTACTTTGTTGATGCACGTGCGGCTACTGCGCACACAATTCACAAACACAGAAAATAATTTTTTTTTTGGTTTGGACTGGAGTGTACTTTCGGGGGTTACAGCACCCTTAACGGTCAAGCCAGCCGGCCCTTTACTTATGACACAGGCGCACGCTTGGCACTACTTTGTTGATGCACGTGCGGCTACTGCGCACACAATTCACAAACACAGAAAATAATTTTTTTTTTGGTTTGGACTGGAGTGTACTTTCGGGGGTTACAGCACCCTTAACGGTCAAGCCAGCCGGCCCTTTACTTATGACACAGGCGCACGCTTGGCACTACTTTGTTGATGCACGTGCGGCTACTGCGCACACAATTCACAAACACAGAAAATATATTATTTTTTTAGCACTTGGGGGGAGCACCCCTGATGGACAGAGCACCCCCTGGACAACACTACAGCACCCCTTTAGGACTGGGACACTGCACAGGACTTTGGAGTGGACACAGCCCCTATGGAGAACTGACTGCACAACACAGTCCAGCCAGCCCCTATGGACTTTGAAGTAGTGGACACAGCCCCTATTAACAACAGCAGCACAGCACAACACAGCCAGCCCCTATGGACTTTGAAGTAGTGGACAACAGCAGCACTACACTACACTACACTACACAGCACTAACTCCCACCCTCCCTCTTCACTGTCCACAGCCGAGTGAGAAAATGGCGCCGACGCGGGTACCTTATATAGGATCCAAAACCCGCGAGACTCGGAAGGCGGGATGATGACGTTTTGCCTCGATGTCAGATCCGAGTCAGGCGGGAAAAGTCGAGCCTGACTCGGATCGGACTCGGATCGGGGGGGCTCGGGGGGGTTCGGATTTCAGAAATCCGAACCCGCTCACCCCTAATATATATATAATATATGTTTGTGTTTTCACATATGCAAACATACTATTAGTCCTCCAGGTTTATACAGTAATACTACATTTGCGTAATAAAATAACACAATATAAGGAACTACTTGATTTTTAATCTGCAATTTGGGCCTGTGTTGGCCAATGTGACACGGTCGGTGAGATGACTGCGCTGGTGGTGCTGGACGCACGCGTCGCCTGGCATTAGGATCTGCCAGTGATATGGAGAGTGAAGGGTGCTGGGGGGTATTTCCTGTCGGCGCACTCTCTGCAGATGGCGTTGACGTTTCCCGGCTCTTTGCTGCTGAACAGATGAGCTCTGGAAGTGCTGTAAGAAACATGAATAAATGAAGACGCAGGGATTAGCGTTTCATGCTCCGGACGTGTTTCCTTCTGTCTCAACGCTTTCGCTTTCACTTTTGCTTTTTTTTAATTTTTTTTAATAGTTTAGATTTTAAACAGCCGATATTTTGTAGCAATTTGGCTAATGCAGAATATTCTATTCATCTACATAATTCATGTGATTAGACGCCTCCCCCATAGAAGTCTGATTGGCAAAATAACACCTGATAAGGACGACACTCTCATTATATATATATATTAGAGCACTAAAACCGAAATGTATGAAGGCAATTGCAAAATGAGCCATTATCTCTACAGGACGACAGATCAATGGGGTTTTTCCTGGTAGCTGTAAAATTTAAATTTGCCGGCAATTAAATCTGATTTTTGGGAAAAAAAAAAAGATATGTTTTAACCCATAGACTACAACACAACTTTACTAAAGATCATACAATATACTGTATGGGGTGCGATGCAGCAACACGAGAAATGCAGCCAAACAGCATTAGCCTCAGCTACACCATCTTATCCTGATTTAGGCCCTGAATTCAGACCCGGTCGCAAGTGCTGAGCGCTCGTAACCAGGTCGATGGTGGCATGAGCGAGACCCAGCTAGCGACGGGCAATCCAAAGAAGGCGAGCTGTCGATGTTGAGTGACAGCTCGCCCCCTTGGAGGGCGAGCCATGGGGGTGGCTACCCAAACGGAGGTGTTCCCATGAGAACGCCTGCCATTTGGGGGCGGCCCCACTGACATCACGAGTGATGTCAGTGGAGAGATTCCGGCTCTGTTAGAGCCGAAATCTCTCTGGGGCTAGCGGCCACGAGATCCTACCGCAGGGTCTCATCATCATGGCCGCTCGCAATAGCTGTGGGTGGTCACCAACAGCTATGCAAGCGGCCAAGAGGCCGATCCAAACAAAAAAAAGCCCGGCCCTAATTCAGAGCGAGCGCTCTATCAGAGCGAGCGGCTCTGAATCAGGCCCTTATACTTCCTACTTCTTCCAACTTTGCATCGGGGTACCCCAAGGTTCTGTTCTCACCCCTCTTCTCTTTTCTGTACCTTTCTTCCCTTGATGAACGTATCAGCTCCTTTGTCCTCCGTTGGTTGCCCATAACTTCCTCTCCTGCTGTGACTTCTCTCTGTACCTCTCTCCCGTATCTAACTGTATCGTTACCATTTCCTTCTGGATAGCCCAGTTTTTTTTTTTTTCAAACTCAACATCTCCAAAATGGAATTTCAATCCAACTCTCCCCCTCTGTTGGCAACATTGCGATCACCACTGTTACTCAAGTCTGACCACTGACGCCGAAAACTCTTATCCACTCTCTTGTTATCGCTCACATTGACCACTGAGCCTCCTCTCACCTCTACAGTCTATCCTCAGTGCCACTGTCCATCTGATTTCCCTCTCTGTAAAACTGGTTCTCTGTAAACTCCTCACCCTCACCTTTATAGCCCTCAGCCTCTCCTCTCCTCGCTATATCTCCAAACTCATCTCCCAAGATATCTGCTGCCACCTTCTCCATTTAGCCATTGATTAATACATCACCTCCCCACTGATTAGTCCCTCACACTCCCGCCTCTGTGTTTCTCTTCTGCTCCTTCACTTTTATGAAGCTCAATCACAGGCGCTGCGATGCTATCCACCACACTCCTCTGCTTCAAATGCTCCTTTCAAACTAATCTTTTCACCAAAGCCTAACTGCCCTCACTCTAACTCATCTGCACCTTTGCTCCTCCAACTCCTTCACCCTCATGCTATTACACCCTCCCTTGTGTCAGAACCACCCTCTTTTGGTTATAAGCTGTCACAAGCAGGGCCCTCCATCCTCCTGTTTGTCTCTGTTCCCCTGTTCATTCCCACAGTGCACCTGTGTCCCTTAGCTCTAAACAGACTTCATGCCATCTACTATTACTTCTTAGGCATGGCACATTAAATGTATGCTCTAGCGCACGGTGGCATCTAACCAGTGTGCTCTTGTTCTCTCCATCTAATATGTTATCGTTTTCTTTACATATTTCTGGTTGTCTGTTTACCATATGTTTAGACTTGTTACTGGGTTGTTTTTTTCATGACTTTTGCTGTTTGGTTTATTTCGCCTTTTTACAGTGCGACAGTGATGATAAATATTAGAGATGAGCATGTCCGGTTCTCGGGGAACCGGATCCACCCGAATTTCGGGGATCCAGGGCGAACCGAGACACAACTCGGATCTCCCTGCCTGCCCAGCATCCTTCTTCAAGGCAAAACCTTGACGATCCCGGTGTCGGATCGCGAGGTTTTGCATCGAGCGGGCTTAACGCTTATTGGCTGAGAGAGCCGTCTGTCATGGCTCTCAGCCAATCAGTGTTAAGCCCAGAGAATATAGGCACAGGAAGTAGGAAGATGCTGCCCATCCCCCTTGCCTGACACCGCCGGCATCCCCCGCTGCCGACCCCACTGGCACCCCCTGCTGCCGAATCCCCACACTGCCGGCACTGCTGTCACAGTAAGTGCACTATTGGTGTATCCAACCCACACTGTATAACACACTGTATCCATGTTGGAACTTCCACATGTTAGTGCCGCCCACTGCTGTCGCTTAGCTTAGTCAGCCAGCTAGCTGGATGCAACCTTTTGGCCTTAAACTAGATGAAAAAAATCACTATTGTGAGATGGTCAAAATTGATTGGAAATGACTGGAAATAAATGTTATTGAGGTTAATAATACTGTAGGAACAAAAACAGGCCGATTTTATGTGATTTTATCTGTTTTGATGATATTTTAAGAAAAAACACACATCCAAAACCAAAAAAACAAAACACGTAACGGCGGTTTTGGCAAAACCGATCCAGATCCAAAACAAGAGGAGATACAGATCCAAAACCAGAACACGGGGGTCGGCGCACATCACTAATAATAATAATATATAATTGAAGTTGTTTCCCCAAATTAACACATGGTACATGAGAATAAAAAGTAGCACATTCCGGTACACCTATACCACACGCATTACTGGAAGGCGGCGGACACAAGGAGATGGTCTGTTCTATGGGCGTGTTATGGGAGTGATTCAGAAGTGATCTCAATTGAAACTGCGTACGCAAATCGAGCGATTGTTATCCATTGTGCATGCGTATAAGCCACACAGCGTGCGTGGCGATCCCACTGTGATTACGCATGCAGATGGGAATCCATCGCAGAGAGAGTGACAGGCTGTGAGCGAATGTGGGTGGTGATGGGGGAGTGGTCAGAGAAACGCACAGGTCTGGAAGGGACAGTAACATGACCGTTGGGAACCGGAAGCCGCTTTGGAGCCGCTGCAGCCGCTCGGAGCAGGTAAATCATCGCTTGTCCATCTGGGACAATATGTCAGCATTCTAACATGGCGACATTTCATCACTGTCTATGTATCATGTGATTCATGTTACACCCTTAATGAAGGTCAGGACAGTTGTCAAGTATGTAAAAGCTTAGCTAATGAGTGGGCGGCTCCGGTCTCCCTGTAATGTCAGTATGGCCGTCTGTAAAGCTGAGCACCATATAACTGGCTCAGAGGCATTATCTAAAGGGGCCTATCCATTAGCAGATACATTTTAAGTTAACGATGAACGATTTATCGTTCAGTCGTTCAGTTTATCTGCTAATGGATAGGCTCTGAACGATAAAAATGCGCACTCCTGCCGCCGACAAATTGGGTCTTTTGTCTCTCCAACATGTTGGTCAATTATCGTTTATCGCTGACAGATAATAGAAATATCTGTCGCTGTGAACGACGAACGATTTTTTTAATGAAAATTATTAGAAACATTAAAAAAAATCCACTCCCAGAATGATGTCATGCAATATCGTTCGTCGTTTGCAAAAATCTGTCATGTACATGACAGATATCTGTCACCGCAGCCCCAGGAATTTTCAAAAGATAAATCTTTGGTCTTTCAGAAAGATCTGCTAATGGATAGGTCCGGCTATATAAAGTATTTGCATTTTTGTCACAAAGTATTCTGCGGGGAGGAGAAGGCAGCATAGACTCTATATAGTGATAGGAAAATCCTTGGTTTACACAAAGCTTCACGCGAAACACAATACGGCCGGTCAGAATATCAGCTAAATACTATGAACAGTGAAAGTTGCGCAAAGCTGGGACAGGAGATAATCTTCATCTTAGAACATAAATAGCTGATCGGCAAACTGAGGCTCACACATCATAGGCGTAGTCTATGACCCGGAGGAGGTCCCGCCGTGGCTCCCCGTGTGCCAGCCTCTGCGCACGCCAAGTACACACATATATGAAGAGGTTGATTGTTTTCCAATACATACGTGTATGTATGATTTTCCTCCATGCCGCGCTGTATTGTTTAGAAATACTAAGAGCCATTTATTTGCGCCGTGATTTTTTTTTTTTCCTCCCGAACATAAAATATTACGCCCAGGAAACATTAATTTTCTTTTTTTTTTGAGCCTTCTTTAATAACCTCGCAGTAAAAGTAATAAAGAAGAAATACAGACGTAGAAGACAGGCTATTGTGATTTTACAATGCTGAGAGTGTCTGTGCTCCAGTGCAGGTTTAAAGTGCCGCCAAAGGGCTTTAGATACCAATTTAAACTCACCGGCCAGGCTCAACTTTTCTGGAGAAATTAAAGCTTTCCCTGAGAAAACTGAGCCCTTCACCCCCAACAGACCCTTCTCGCCCTCTGCGCGTTATCTGTCAATTCATCTCTCTGGCTGGGAGACGTGCACTGGGATCTGGGCTTGTGAAAGTTGTCATCACATTTTAACATTACCACGTCCCCACCGGTACATTCTTTTTTTTCCCTCCACGACAGTTTGGAAGCATCTATTAATTGTATTTTCTTTAGTTATAGACAAAGCAAAAAATAAATAAAAAATTGTTGAAGTGAATCTCGAACATCTCTTGTACTTTCGTGGCTGACGTTTGAAACCCAGTGAATGGAAATGAAACATGTACCTTTAAACACACGCCATCAAATAAGATGAAGGAGAACGGAGGGCGTCTCTTCGCTGTAGCGCAATGTGCAGATGGCACGATAATGTACGACGCTGCGGTTTGGGCGCCGACAGCCGTCAGTGTCTGAAACTTATATTTAGTGGCAAAATAAAAAAAGAATTAAAAAAATCTGTCAACTTTTTCACTTTGTTTTTTATTTTTACGTCTAGTAAAAGGAAAATAAATCTCTAATAATTACGGTTACTAAAAAACTCATTTCTATATCCATTCGCCGAGGCATATTCTGAGTTTGAGCGACCACGGCTGCGCCACTTGCTTCAGTTGTGTCTGCGTCTTTATGCTAATTGCTAATGCCGCTGCAAAGTCCTTCCCCGCTGTGGATCTGGTTTTCATCCTCATCACATTTCTGGCTCTGATAACTCTTGTCAGCGGTTGGCTGAGATCCCGCTGACTCCAAGTGTCCACGCATTAGGGATGGCCATGAAATGCTGCACTATCAATAGTCACTGTTGATGGTGTTATTGCAGATTTACTTTGATGGCAATAAACCATCGATGGGAAGAGGGGGTGGTGGCTAATCGGTGCATTGGGTGGGGGGGCAGAGCTACACCTAGCATTGGAATTAAAATATATATTGCACTAACTGTAATTGATGGCAGAGAACCATCGGATCTCCACAGCTGATGGGTAAACCAGTCACCATCGGTGGCATACTATTGATGGTCATTTGCCGTCCATGCCGTGCAATACCTGATGCATGGTAGAAGGGCAGAAAAGATTATTGGGACACATTTACATCCATTACAGTCCTCGCTTTCTCACCATCTTGGCTGAACCCCTGTTACAGACTCTACCGTTTAGGTGCGTCCTGTAATGCGTGAGTGTGCAGTTGCCCCTCGATTCATACTCACTCACATTATTGTCTAGTGCCAGAGAAAGCGGTTACGTTGGCTTGTCACTGGGGCTGAGCATTTTTCCGTCCGACCTTCTGACCCTGTTTGTGTGTTTGTGACTCTGGCTAATTACTGATTTTGGATCCTTTATGTCTGTCCCAACCTTGGTGCCACTTTACTTCCTGTCTCATCTTCATAGATGTTCTTAGCTATTAGTGTTTAGGTGCCACAAAGTTTCCACAGCATAGATTTTGGAATATACAAAGTAACAGTGTAACGTGACATATTATAAGTACAATATAGGGCAAATTGACCCTTATATGAACAATATACCACAATAAAAAGTAGGCAGGGAGTATCACGGGCTGCTGCGTTCCCAACTGCAAATCCAATGCTTCAGCGGCCACGTTTAGCTGGATATGAGGAGAGTAGATGGAGTGGACCCCAGGCTACCGCAAATGTCAAAGACGTGTGTAGATGTTGGAGTGTTTACCATCACATATGCACAGACCACGGAGCCTGAACGTGGACGTCTCACCGCTCGTACCCTCCATTGCACCCTGCACAGACCACGGAGCCTGAACGTGGGCGTCTCACCGCTCATACCCTCCATTGCACCCTGCACAGACCACGGAGCCTGAACGTGGGCGTCTCACCGCTCGTACCCTCCATCGCACCCTGCACAGACCACGGAGCCTGAACGTGGGCGTCTCACCGTTCGTACCCTCCATCGCACCATGCACAGACCACAGAGCCTGAACATGGGCGTCTCACCGCTCGTACCCTCCATCGCACCATGCACAGACCACGGAGCCTGAACGTGGGCGTCTCACCGCTCGTACCCTCCATCACATATGCACAGACCACGGAGCCTGAACGTGGGAGTCTCACCGCTCGTACCCTCCATCACATATGCACAGACCACGGAGCCTGAATGTGGGCGTCTCACCGCTCGTACCCTCCATTGCACCGTGCACAGACCACAGAGCCTGAATGTGGGCGTCAAACCACTCGTACCCTCCATCACATATGCACAGACCACGGAGCCTGAACGTGGGCGTCTCACCGCTCGTACCCTCCATCGCACCCTGCACAGACCACGGAGCCTGAACGTGGGCGTCTCACCGCTCGTACCCTCCATCGCACCCTGCACAGACCACGGAGCCTGAACGTGGGCGTCTCACCGCTCGTACCCTCCATCGCACCCTGCACAGACCACGGAGCCTGAACGTGGGCGTCTCACCGCTCGTACCCTCCATCGCACCCTGCACAGACCACGGAGCCTGAACGTGGGCGTCTCACCGCTCGTACCCTCCATCGCACCCTGCACAGACCACGGAGCCTGAACGTGGGCGTCTCACCGCTCGTACCCTCCATCGCACCCTGCACAGACCACGGAGCCTGAACGTGGGCGTCTCACCGCTCGTACCCTCCATCGCACCCTGCACAGACCACGGAGCCTGAACGTGGGCGTCTCACCGCTCGTACCCTCCATCGCACCCTGCACAGACCACGGAGCCTGAACGTGGGCGTCTCACCGCTCGTACCCTCCATCGCACCCTGCACAGACCACGGAGCCTGAACGTGGGCGTCTCACCGCTCGTACCCTCCATCGCACCCTGCACAGACCACGGAGCCTGAACGTGGGCGTCTCACCGTTCGTACCCTCCATCGCACCCTGCACAGACCACGGAGCCTGAACGTGGGCGTCTCACCGCTCGTACCCTCCATCGCACCCTGCACAGACCACGGAGCCTGAACATGGGTGTCTCACCGATCGTACCCTCCATCGCACCCTGCACAGACCACGGAGCCTGAACGTGGGCGTCTCACCGCTCGTACCCTCCATCGCACCCTGCACAGACCACGGAGCCTGAACATGGGCGTCTCACCGTTTGTACCCTCCTTCGCACCATGCACAGACCACAGAGCCTGAACGTGGGCGTCTCACCGCTCGTACCCTCCATCGCACCCTGCACAGACCACGGAGCCTGAACGTGGGCGTCTCAACGTTCGTACCCTCCATCGCACCCTGCACAGACCACAGAGCCTGAACGTGGGCGTCTCACCGCTCGTACCCTCCATCGCACCCTGCACAGACCACGGAGCCTGAACGTGGACGTCTCACCGCTCCTACCCTCCATCGCACCCTGCACAGACCACGGAGCCTGAACGTGGGCGTCTCACCGCTCAAACCCTCCATCGCACCCTGCACAGACCACGGAGCCTGAACGTGGGCGTCTCACCGCTCATACCCTCCATCGCACCCTGCACAGACCACGGAGCCTGAACGTGGGCGTCTCACCGCTCGTACCCTCCATCGCACCCTGCACAGACCACGGAGCCTGAACGTGGGCGTCTCACCGCTCGTACCCTCCATCGCACCGTGCACAGACCACAGAGCCTGAACGTGGGCGTCTCACCGCTCGTACCCTCCATCGCACCCTGCACAGACCACGGACCCTGAACGTGGGCGTCTCACCGCTCGTACCCTCCATCGCACCCTGCACAGACCACGGACCCTGAACGTGGGCGTCTCACCGCTCGTACCCTCCATCGCACCCTGCACAGACCACGGAGCCTGAACGTGGGCGTCTCACCGCTCGTACCCTCCATCGCACCGTGCACAGACCACGGAGCCTGAACGTGGGCTTCTCACCGCTCGTACCCTTCATCGCACCCTGCACAGACCACGGAGCCTGAACGTGGGCGTCTCACCGCTCGTACCCTCCATCGCACCCTGCACAGACCACGGAGCCTGAACGTGGGCGTCTCACCGCTCGTACCCTCCATCGCACCCTGCACAGACCACGGAGCCTGAACGTGGGCGTCTCACCGCTCGTACCCTCCATCGCACCCTGCACAGACCACGGAACCTGAACGTGGGCGTCTCACCGCTCGTACCCTCCATCGCACCCTGCACAGACCACGGAGCCTGAACGTGGGCGTCTCACCGCTCGTACCCTCCATCACATATGCACAGACCACGGAGCCTGAACGTGGGCGTCTCACCGCTCGTACCCTCCATTGCACCGTGCACAGACCACAGAGCCTGAACGTGGCCGTCTCACCGCTCGTACCCTCCATCACATATGCACAGACCACGGAGCCTGAATGTGGGCGTCTCACCGCTCGTACTATCCATCGCACCCTGCACAGACCACGGAGCCTGAACTTGGGCGTATCACAGCTCGTACCCTCCATCACATATGCACAGACCACGGAGCCTGAACGTGGCCGTCTCACCACTCGTACCCTCCATCACATATGCAGAGACCATGGAGCCTGAACGTGGGCTGTCACCGCTCGTACTATCCATCGCACCCTGCACAGACCACGGAGCCTGAACGTGGGCGTCTCACATCTCGTACCCTCCATCGCACCCTGCACAGACCACGGAGCCTGAACGTGGGCGTCTCACCTCTCGTACCCTCCATCGCACCCTGCACAGACCACGGAGCCTGAACGTGGGCTGTCACCGCTCGTACCCTCCATCGCACCCTGCACAGACCACGGAGCCTGAACATGGGCGTCTCACCGCTCGTACCCTCCATCACACCCTGCAGCACAAAGTGAAGGCTGAGATTGGCATTTCGCATTTTCCCGCAACCGGTATTACGAGAGCTGCTGCGACCGCGGCTATATTACCGACCATGGCCCGTTTTCAATGACAGGCAAAGAGTCGGAAAAGTTTTGCCTGTCCGACATTCCGCCTCATTCGCTTCTTTCAGAGGCGAAATCTTTCTGTGCGCGTTCTAATTAAATTCCAAAACAGGCGAAAACGGAAAGCGGCAAATGCGGAACAGGCGGAAAGTACTGAATAAATTGGGGGAATCAGTCTGTACCCCAAAAGAAGATGCACTGACACTGGAAATAAGTACAGATGAGTATCATCAGCCCTAATAAAGGTACTTTGGGGCATTAATTTGTGTTATATCTGCTTATTTCTAAAAGTGGTGAAGAATGGCATAAAGCAGTAATTTTTGGTGAAAATAAGGGTTCCAGTCAAATTTAGGGTACTTGAAAATGGGTGCTAGCATATTTTTGTGTCTTTAAAGTAAAATTTTAAAAAAATTGAAAAACCACCCTCATACATCCACCTGCAATCCCAAAAACACTTGGCCTCTCCTCACAGTACCCCAAGAAGTGTATTTCGCTAGTTTTTATAGTTATCCCCCCAATTTTTACTTTTTTTGCCCCAAAAATGACATGTCTTTTTTTGGGGTGTTCGGAGGTAATTTTTTAAATTATTTTTTGGCTGTTATGTCCTTTGGGGGGCTGTCCCAAGGGTTCTAAGTCATTTGCACCCCAAAATAAAGATTTTGCACTTTTTATCACCTGCTATTCATATACTATACTATATACTATATACATTGCATTGAGTTTCTGCTTACGTGAAATCATCCTGGAATTGAATATGGAGATATTATGAAAACAGGCGGAAAGTCCAAATTGGCGAAAAATTATCTCCAAATGGCACTTTTCTCCTCTGATTGAATCCGGCCGCATCTATGAAGCGGGCCCTTAGTGCACTGGATAGATCGCACTGAACTGCTCATTGCAGATCCGCTTTGGGCTACCTAGGACCCTGGCTCACAAACAGCAGACTATGGGCCTGATTTGATGGGCGGCCAGTGCGCAAGCGCGGCGTGCGTAATGCACGTGCGCGAGCCCCGGAGCGAACTTCACTCGCTCCGGGGCTCGCTACAAGACGGGGCGGCTGTCAATGTTGATCGACAGCTCGCCCTGTTTTGTAGGCGGGGAGGGGGGGTGGCTGGACAAACGGAGGCGTTCCCGAAGGAATGCCTGCCGTTTGAGGGCGGCCCTACTGACATCACACGTGATGTCAGCAGTGAACTTCCTGCTCTATTAGAGCAGGAAGTTCACTCTGGCTTGCGGGAACCGAGACCCTACCACAAGCAGGGCTGCCATCAGAAATTGTGGGGCCCGGGACTGGCAATATAGGCAGGGCCCCCCCATGTTTCTGCAACTCCTACCATACAGTGTCTTTCCAGTTTCAGTGAGTCACTCTTCTGTCTCCCCAGCTGCCCCCCCTTCTGTATCTCTCCAGCCAGCCCCCCTTCTCTGTCTCCATCCTGGCCCCCTTTTGCTGTGTCTCCAGCCACCCCACCTTCTGTCTCTCCAGCCCCTTGGTCTTGTTGCTCTAAAACCTACTCCTCATGCGACGCGCTCCTCCCTTTCAGAGGGATGTGGACAGGTGGCAAAGTGGGCGGGCAGTGGGATTGCAGGGGCAAATACATGATTTGCAAGAGGGGGTTTCCTATTTATATATATTTATTTTATTTATATATGCGTATATATAAGCAATAACTTGGCTGTATATATATATATATATATATGTGTGTGTGTGTGTGTGCATATATATAATATATATATATAGTATTGGACGGCATCACTCATGGGTACTTTCAGGCAAGACTTCAAACTACAAACAGTGTCTTTGTCCAAAGTTTCATTCCATCTGGACTTTTAGCAACAATGGGCCTGATTCAGAGCCGCTCGTAAGCGGCAGTACGCTCGTTCTGAGCGATGTTGGCACTTCTGCGCATGCGTACGGTTTATAATACGCATGCGCGAACCAGTCAGTGCGGCCGAAAAACGTTTGTTCGCTATATAGCGAATGCCTGCTACTTTGAGTGACAGGATGAGGTGTATGTGGGTGGTAACAGGGGAAGGTGCTTGAAAACGGGGAGTGGAGATCAGAACGCAGGCGTGCTTAAAGGTCAAAGCGGGCGTTTTATGGGTGTGCATAATTAAAACAGCAGCGTCATTGACCACGTCACCTGGTTATTTTATAGTCAAAACTACTCGCAATATAGTGGTAGGAAAAACCAACCACAAGAATAGCGAGCAGTTCATACGCTGATCGATGTACTCGATTAATCTAATAAATAGCGGACATGACATAGGATGCGAGCGGCCAGGGGGCGTATTTTTCAAATAAACGTCCGCATGTTTTGTTCGCTCGTTCAGACATGGAGGCGTGAACAGACCGCAAAGAGCGAACGGTTCATTTGAATAGCCACCCCCTTTTTCTGAACGAGCGAGCGCTAATTGCGTCCGGCTCTGAATCAGGCCCAATGTTCTTAATGAAAATCTGGATGGACTGAAATGGTGATTGTACCTGTGAATGATGCCGTAGAGATATACTGTATGTATATATAATGTGCATCTACAGTATAGATATATATATTTATACATACTGCCCAGATATTGTCTCGTATATATATATATATATATATATATATATATATATATACACACACACGCATACTGCCAAGTTATTGCTTACAGATAAACACTGTGTGTGTATATATATATATATATATATATATATATACACACTATAGTGTCTCACACACTATAATATATATATATATACACATACACATGCTGCCCAGTTATGGTTTCTGAAGATTTCCCCCAACATGTGACAACACACAGCCCAATCTCCCACTGGAAGGTGTAGCAGGTGCCCTACCTGCAGCTGGAGTACAGTAACCACCGATGAAATGACCGTGCGAGTTGCCTAGGAGGAGGCATCGGCTTCCCGCACTCTTGCACCATCATCTAAGTGCGGCTACGAGGACGACGGAGACAAGGATCTCCGTCTCACAGAAAAAAAACCCCACTCGTTTAGCAGCGCAGCGGCAATGGATTGGCAGGCGGAGGCGGGGGGGGGGACACTGGCATTGCGGGCGGGCCCCCTCTCTGTCCGGGCCCGGTACTCTAGTCCCGGCAGTCCCCCCTTATGGTGGCCCTGACCACAAGAGTCTCGTCACAAGCCCAATGGTCGCGATAATCGCGACCATGTCCAGGCCACCCACAGCTATGCGAGCGGCCTGGAGGCGGATTTTTAACAAAAAGAAGTCCTGATTCAGAGCGAACGCTCGCAAACAGCGAGCTCCTCTGAATCCGGCCCTATTTTTTTAGAGGAAGATTGTACATGTGCTTACTTAATAAGACTTGTTTAGAATAAATTACATTGTAAATCACTAGGAGGGGAATAATTATGAAATCTTCGAACAAACTCATTCACTTATCTACTGATTATAAACATCCCTTATCTAAATCAAAAATCTGTTCAGGGAGTTTTAATTTATTGCTTTGTGTATAATGCAGCACAAAATGTATTATCATGTCATTATAAATGTGGAGTTTCTATTCTATTGCACCAAAATGCCCCTCTCCCCTCCTCTTTCCCAGGACCCCATCTATCAACGACACATAGCCCCTGTAGCACTCGCTAAAGGGGTTATGTCCTCCTTTCAATATTTAACAAGCTATTTGTCACTGGATTGCTCTCGTCATTTTTATATGTCAAGAACGATGCGACTCCCAACGCCGGCAATGGTAACCCAGCAGCAGCCTTTCCGGCTTCAGCTAAGCCTTCCAGGCACTGCAGGGTGCCCGCTGAGTGAATGTGTCATGCACACGCCATACGCTGCCGCGCAGGAGGGGTATGGTGGCTGGACCTCGCTGGAGAGGTAAGTAACGATGAATACCAGTTGCTTATTCGTTAGTATTACTGTGATACTACATGAAATATGCTGCTGGTATTCAGATTTCCCAGTTTGTACAATCATTCTCCAGCTACGAAGCAGCCAATGGCAGCCCTCAGTAATCGCTTAGTGAAACACTGCTGGCCTACCAGAGGGAAGATTACTGTCTAGGGAGGAATACATTGTGCCCTGCCCCAGCATAGGTGAGGGTCAAACTAAAAAATATAAATGTAAATATCCACCCAAGTAGGTGGAATAGGGGCAGGGGCTGGGTCAGATTAACAATGGGGTGGATGGACTGGAGAGCTCCAGTCCAGGCTAGGGGTGTGCACCGGCCACTTTTCGTGTTTTGTGTTTTGGTTTTGGATCTGGATCTTTCTTCGTGTTTTGGATCTGGATTGGCCAAAACCACCCTTCCGTGTTTTGGGTTCTGGGTTTTGTGTTTTGGATCTGTATTTTTTTTAAAAAAAGCATAAAAACAGCTAAAATCACAGAATTTGTAGGTTTTTCTGCTCCTATGCTATTATTAACCTCAATAACCTTAATTTCCACTCATTTCCAGTCTATTCTGAACACCTCACACCTCACAATAGTGTTTTTATGTCCAAAACGTTGCACCGAGGTAGCTGGATGACTATGCTAAGCGACACGAGTGGGCGGCACAAACACGTGACCCATCTAGGAGTGACACTGCAGTGGCAGACAGGATGGCAGTTTGAAAAACTAGGCCCCAAACTGTACATAATGCAAAGAAAAAAAAGAGGTGCAAGATGGAATTGTCCTTGGGCCCTCCCACCCACCCTTATGTTGTATAAACAGGACATGCACACTTTAACAAACCAATCATTTCAGCGCCAGGGTCTGCCACACAACTGTGGCTGAAATGATTGGTTCGTTTGGGCCCCCACAAAACAAGCTGGCAATTAATGTGTCCCTGCACAAACTGGCTCTATGGAGGAAAGATGTCATCCTCATCCTCCTCATCCACCGATTCCTCACCCTCTTCAGTGTGTACATCCTCATCCTCACAAAGTATTAACTCGTCCCCACTTGAATCCACCACCACAGGTCCCTCTGTACCTTCTGGAGGCTGGTCTCCCTGGAAGAGCTGATAATTCATTTTGATGAACATCATCTTCTCCACATTCTGTGGAAGCAACCTCCTACGCCTTTCGCTGACAAGGTTCCCGGCTGCACTAAACACTCTTTCGGAGTACACACTGGAGGGGGGGCAACTCAGGTAAAATAGAGCCAGTTTGTACAGGGGCCTCCAAATTGCCTCTTTTTCCTGCCAGTACAGGTATGGACTGTCTGCCATGCCTACTTGGATGCTGTCACCGATGTAATCCTCCACCATTCTGTCAATGGTGACAGTATCATATGCAGTGACAGTAGACATGTCAGAAATTGTTGCCAGGTCCTTCAGTCCGGACCAGATGTCCAAACTTGGTCCTGCCTGCCCTGCATCACCGCCAGCGGGTTGCTTAGGATACCTAAGTTTTTTCCTGGCAGCCCCAGTTGCAGGAGAAAATGAAGAAGGAGCCGTTGACGTGTCACGTTCCGCTTCAGCTGACAGTGTGTTCACCAGCAGGTCTTTGCACCTCTGCAGGCTTGTGTCGGCCGGAAAGAGAGACACCACATAGGCTTTAAACCTAGGATCGAGCACGGTGGCCAAAACGTAGTGGTCTGATTTCAACAGATTGACCACCCTGGAATCCTGGCAAAGCGAATGAAGGGCTTCATCCACAAGTCCCACATGCCGAGCGGAATCGCTCCGTCTTAGCTCCTCCTTCACTTTCTCCAGCTGCTTCTGCAAAAGCCTGATGAGGGGAATGACCTGACTCAAGCTGGCAGTGTCTGAACTGACTTCACGTGTGGCAAGTTCGAAGGGCTGGAGAACCTTGCACAACACGGAAATCATTCTCCACTGCGCTTGAGTCAGGTGCATACCCCCTCCTTTGCCTATGTCATAGGTGGATGTATAGGCTTGTATGGCCTTTTGCTGCTCCTCCATCCTCTGAAGCATATAGAGGGTTGAGTTCCACCGCGTCACAACCTCTTGCTTCAGGTGATGGCGGGGCAGGTTCAAGAGTGTTTGCTGGCGCTCCAGTCTTCGGCACGCAGTCGCTGAATGGCGAAAGTGGCCAGAAATTTTTCGGGCCACCCAAAGCGTCTCCTGCACGCCCCTGTCGCTTTTCAGAAAATTCTGCACCACCAAGTTTATTGTGTGAGCAAAACATGGGACGTGCTGGAATTTGCCCAGATGTAATGCCCGCACAATATTGGTGGCGTTGTCAGATATCACAAATCCCCAGGAGAGTCTAAGTGGGGTAAGCCACTGGGCGATGATTTCCCTCAGTTTCTCTAAGAGGTTGTCGGCGGTGTGCCTCTTACTGAAACCGGTGATACACAGCGTAGCCTGCCTTGTAACGAGCTGGCATTTCTGAGATGCTGCTACTGGTGACGCTGCTGCTGTTGCTGCGTAAGGTGATACATCTACCCAGTGGGCTGTCACAGTCATATAGTCCTTAGTCTGCCCTGTTCCACTTGTCCACATGTCCGTGGTTAAGTGGACATTGTGTACAACGGCATTTTTCAGGACACTGAGGACACTTTTTCTGACGTTTCTGTACAGTCTCGGTATCGCCTGCCTAGTGAAGTGGAATCTAGACGGGATTTGGAACCGGGGACACACTACCTCCATCAATTGTCTAAATCCCACTGCACTAATGGCGGATACCGGACGCACGTCTAACACCAACATAGCAGTCAAGGCCTCAGTTATACGTTTTGCTTCAGGATGACTGCTGTCGTACTTCATCCTCCTCGCTAAGGACTGTTGGAGGGTCAATTGTTTAGTAAAAGTAGTGGTGTTCCTACTTCCTCTCTGGGATGATGAACGACTCCCAGCAGCAGCAACAGCAGCAGCGGCAGCAGTAGGCGTAGCAATGCAGGATCCTCCGGAGGAATCCCGGATAGGAGAGTCAGTCATGCCAGTGACATGGCCTGCAGGACTACTTCCGATCCTAACTAAGGAGGAAATTGACGAGGAGGGAGTTGACGGTGTGGTTTGCAGGCGCTTGGATACAACAGGACAACGGGATTTAGGTGTCCCTGGACTGCTTACGGTCTGAGCCAAAGTTTCTGAACTTGACAGTAACTTTTTATGAACGCGCTGCAGGTGCCGTATAAGGGAGGATGTTCCTAGGTGGTTGACGTCCCTACCCCTACTTATTTCACCTTTACATATGGTACATATGGCAAGACAGTTGTTGTCCGGATTTGGATAGAAATATTGCCAGACCAAAGAGGTGGAATGTTTGGTCTTCTGCCCAGGCATGACCGTGATGGGCTTTTTCATCCCACGGACAACAACTGTCTCCCCCGGAGCCTGATTTAAACAAACCACATCACCATCAGAATCCTCCTCGCCAACTTCCTCCTCAGCGCCAGCTACACCAGTATCCTCATCCTGTTGTACTTCAACAGTGACATCTTCAATTTGCATATCAGCAAGTGGACTGTGGGTGCTCCTTTCAGCACTTGCAGGGGGCGTGCAAATGGTGGAAAGAGCCACCTCTTCCCGTCCAGTGCTGGGAAGGTCAGGCATCGCAACCACCACCACACTTGGACTCTCCTTGGGGATTTGTGATATCTTCTTAGAAAGCACAGTTCTTCGCTGTGCTTTTGCCAGCTTAACTCTTTTGATTTTTTTAGTGGGAGGAGGGCTTCCATCGTCATGTGAAGCTGAACCACTAGTCATGAACATACTAGGGATCGACCTTAGCCGTTCCTTGCCACTCCGTGTCGTAAATGGCATATTGGCAAGTTTACGTTTCTCTTCAGCTGATTTAAATGTCTTTTTCAAGGTCATTTTCCTGAACTTTGCCATTTGGGATTGTATGTGCCCTCTACTATGACATTGGGCATCGGCCTTGGCAGACGACGTTGATGGCATGTTATCGTCTATGTCATGACTAGTGGCAGCAGCTTCAGCACTAGGAGGAAGTGGTTCTTGATCTTTCTCTATTTTATTTTTATCGGAGAAAGTTTGGTCCTCCATTTATGTTATATCGATTTGATATATACGTGCGGCTAAACACAGAAAATAATTTTTTTTGGGGTTTGGACTGGAGTGTACTTTGTGGGTTACAGCACCCTTTAACGGTCAAGCCAGCCGGCCCTTTACTTATGACACAGGCGCACGCTTGGCACTACTTTGTTGATGCACGTGCGGCTACTGCGCACACAATTCACAAACACAGAAAATAATTTTTTTTTGGTTTGGACTGGAGTGTACTTTCGGGGGTTACAGCACCCTTTAACGGTCAAGCCAGCCGGCCCTTTACTTATGACACAGGCGCACGCTTGGCACTACTTTGTTGATGCACGTGCGGCTACTGCGCACACAATTCACAAACACAGAAAATAATTTTTTTTTGGTTTGGACTGGAGTGTACTTTCGGGGGTTACAGCACCCTTTAACGGTCAAGCCAGCCGGCCCTTTACTTATGACACAGGCGCACGCTTGGCACTACTTTGTTGATGCACGTGCGGCTACTGCGCACACAATTCACAAACACAGAAAATAATTTTTTTTTTGGTTTGGACTGGAGTGTACTTTCGGGGGTTACAGCACCCTTAACGGTCAAGCCAGCCGGCCCTTTACTTATGACACAGGCGCACGCTTGGCACTACTTTGTTGATGCACGTGCGGCTACTGCGCACACAATTCACAAACACAGAAAATAATTTTTTTTTGGTTTGGACTGGAGTGTACTTTCGGGGGTTACAGCACCCTTTAACGGTCAAGCCAGCCGGCCCTTTACTTATGACACAGGCGCACGCTTGGCACTACTTTGTTGATGCACGTGCGGCTACTGCGCACACAATTCACAAACACAGAAAATAATTTTTTTTTTGGTTTGGACTGGAGTGTACTTTGGGGGTTACAGCACCCTTTAACGGTCAAGCCAGCCGGCCCTTTACTTATGACACAGGCGCACGCTTGGCACTACTTTGTTGATGCACGTGCGGCTACTGCGCACACAATTCACAAACACAGAAAATAATTTTTTTTTTGGTTTGGACTGGAGTGTACTTTCGGGGGTTACAGCACCCTTAACGGTCAAGCCAGCCGGCCCTTTACTTATGACACAGGCGCACGCTTGGCACTACTTTGTTGATGCACGTGCGGCTACTGCGCACACAATTCACAAACACAGAAAATAATTTTTTTTTGGTTTGGACTGGAGTGTACTTTCGGGGGTTACAGCACCCTTTAACGGTCAAGCCAGCCGGCCCTTTACTTATGACACAGGCGCACGCTTGGCACTACTTTGTTGATGCACGTGCGGCTACTGCGCACACAATTCACAAACACAGAAAATAATTTTTTTTTTGGTTTGGACTGGAGTGTACTTTCGGGGGTTACAGCACCCTTAACGGTCAAGCCAGCCGGCCCTTTACTTATGACACAGGCGCACGCTTGGCACTACTTTGTTGATGCACGTGCGGCTACTGCGCACACAATTCACAAACACAGAAAATAATTTTTTTTTGGTTTGGACTGGAGTGTACTTTCGGGGGTTACAGCACCCTTTAACGGTCAAGCCAGCCGGCCCTTTACTTATGACACAGGCGCACGCTTGGCACTACTTTGTTGATGCACGTGCGGCTACTGCGCACACAATTCACAAACACAGAAAATAATTTTTTTTTTGGTTTGGACTGGAGTGTACTTTCGGGGGTTACAGCACCCTTAACGGTCAAGCCAGCCGGCCCTTTACTTATGACACAGGCGCACGCTTGGCACTACTGTGTTGATGCACGTGCGGCTACTGCGCACACAATTCACAAACACAGAAAATAATTTTTTTTTTGGTTTGGACTGGAGTGTACTTTCGGGGGTTACAGCACCCTTAACGGTCAAGCCAGCCGGCCCTTTACTTATGACACAGGCGCACGCTTGGCACTACTTTGTTGATGCACGTGCGGCTACTGCGCACACAATTCACAAACACAGAAAATAATTTTTTTTTTGGTTTGGACTGGAGTGTACTTTCGGGAGTTACAGCACCCTTAACGGTCAAGCCAGCCGGCCCTTTACTTATGACACAGGCGCACGCTTGGCACTACTTTGTTGATGCACGTGCGGCTACTGCGCACACAATTCACAAACACAGAAAATAATTTTTTTTTGGTTTGGACTGGAGTGTACTTTCGGGGGTTACAGCACCCTTTAACGGTCAAGCCAGCCGGCCCTTTACTTATGACACAGGCGCACGCTTGGCACTACTTTGTTGATGCACGTGCGGCTACTGCGCACACAATTCACAAACACAGAAAATATATTATATTTTTAGCACTTGGGGGGAGCACCCCTGATGGACAGAGCACCCCCTGGACAACACTACAGCACCTCTTTAGGACTGGGACACTGCACAGGACTTTGGAGTGGACACAGCCCCTATGGAGAACTGACTGCACAACACAGTCCAGCCAGCCCCTATGGACTTTGAAGTAGTGGACACAGCCCCTATTAACAACAGCAGCACAGCACAACACAGCCAGCCCCTATGGACTTTGAAGTAGTGGACAACAGCAGCACTACACTACACTACACTACACAGCCCTAACTCCCACCCTCCCTCTTCACTGTCCACAGCCGAGTGAGAAAATGGCGCCGACGTGGGTACCTTATATAGGATCCAAAACCCGCGAGACTCGGAAGGCGGGAAGATGACGTTTTGCCTCGATTTCAGAATCCGAGTCAGGCGGGAAAAGTCGAGCCTGACTCGGATCGGACTCGGATCGGGGGGGCTCGGGGGGGTTCGGATTTCAGAAATCCGAACCCGCTCACCCCTAGTCCAGGCCCCCACATAAGAAAAGGCCCTTCTTTACGTCGGTGTGATGACGACCAGCCTCCCAGCTGGTCACATGGTCCGGCATAAATCATAAGTAGTAAAATCATATTTCTATTTTCCTCACAGAATAATGCCTCATACACCTTTGCTCAAGTCGTGCCAAATAGCCCCGAGTGGCGCACCACAGGCTTTGCATTTTACCTGCGCCGAGCTTGCCCCCCAGAGTTACAATATCAGCAACCAATATCATGCCTCACGCCGCGTATCATAGGCTTAATCTGTGACTTTAGTTAATACCATTTCCTTTGCGAGACAGGAAAAGGTACAAATAACTACACAAGGTATTGCTCCTACTTCAAGCCAAGCGTCGTATGGCACAAAAACGCTAAGTGAGTGAGGACCCATCTGTATATCTACTCGTGTGCACTATATTCCATGGGTTACATTGTATTATTTTCCTTTTAGGGAATGATGTGGGTGTGTATATTTTTATTTTTGTAATGTTGCAATGTGGGTTCCGGAATCTTATTGAGAGGGCCCCGGTCACATGTCCTGAAAGTACTTTAAGTGGTCACACTACTAAGATAGGAGATCCAGTCAGCTGTAAGCTAGATCTCAGGGAAGAGGCATCACGGGGTAAATTTAGAGATAACCAGCTCTTTATCAGGCTCAGGAGCCTATTCATCATCACTTATTTTTTACAAAAGCAGGTGAAAATTAATATTACCACCTGCAATTGTAAAAATTAAGTATCTGGGCCATTCATCAAGAAGGTAATGCAGGAGATATCACAGATATCCCCATACACTAGTATCACAGATATCTTCTACTTACCTTCCTCTGCCGAATGGCCGCTGTCCCCATACACTAGTATCACAGATATCTCCTGCTTACCTTCCTCTCCCGGAATGGCCGCTGTCCTCATACACCATACACTAGTATCACAGACGTCTCCTGCTTACCTTTCTCTCCCGGAATGGCCCTCTGTCCCCATACACTAGTATCACAGATATCTCCTGCTTACCTTTCTCTCCCAGAATGGCCGCTGTCCCCATACACTAGTATCATAGATATCTCCTGCTTACCTTCCTCTCCCGGGATGGCCGTCTGTCCTCTTACACTAGTACCACAGTTTCTCCTGCTTACCTTTCTCTCCTGGAATGTCCTGCTGTCCCCATACACTAGTACCACAGATATCTCTTACTTACCTTTCTCTCGCGGAATGGCCCGCTGTCCACATACACTAGTATCACAGATATCTCCTACTTACCTTCCTCTCCCGGAATGGCCCGCTGTCCTCATACACTAGTACCACAGATATCTCCTGCTTACCTTCCTCTCCCGGACTGTCCTGCTGTCCCCATACACTGGTACCACAGATATCTCATGCTTATCTTTCTCTCCCGGAATGGCCGCTGTCCCCATACACTAGTATCTCAGATATCTCCTGCTTACCTTCCTCTCCCGGAACGGCCCGCTGTCCTCATACACTAGTACAGCAGATATCTCCTGCTTACCTTCCTATCCCGGAATGTCCTGCTGTCCCTATACACTAGTATCACAGATATCTTCTCCTTACCTTTCTCTCCCGGAATGGCCCGCTGTCCCCATACACTAGTATCACAGATATCTCCTGCTTACCTTTCTCTCCCGGAATGTCCCGCTGTCCCCATACACTAGTATCACAGATATCTCCTACTTACCTTCCTCTCCCGGAATGGCCGCTGTCCCCATACACTAGTATCACAGATATCTCCTGCTTACCTTTCTCTCCCGGAAAGTCCCGCTGTCCCCATACACTAGTACCACAGATATCTCCTGCTTACCTTTCTCTCCCGGAATGGCCGCTGTCCCCAAACACTAGTATTACAGATATCTTCTCCTTACCTTCCTCTCCCGGAATGGCCCGCTGTCCCCATACACTAGTATCACAGATATCTCCTGCTTACCTTTCTCTCTCTGAATGGCCGCTGTCCCATACACTAGTATCACAGATATCTCCTGCTTACCTTCCTCTCCCGGAATGGCGGCTGTCCCCATACACTAGTATTATAGATATCTCCTGCTTACCTTTCTCTCCCGGAATGGCCCGCTGTCCCCATACACTAGTATCACAGATATCTCCTACTTACCTTCCTCTCCCGGAATGGCCGCTGTCCCCATACACTATTATCACAGATATCTCCTGCTTACCTTTCTCTCCCGGAATGGCCCGCTGTCCCCATACACTAGTATCACAGATATCTCCTGCTTACCTTCCTCTCCCGGAATGGCCGCTGTCCCCATACACTAGTATTATAGATATCTCCTGCTTACCTTTCTCTCCCGGAATGGCCGGTGTCCCCATACACTAGTATCACAGATATCTCCTACTTACCTTCCTCTCCCGGAATGGCCGCTGTCCCCATACACTATTATCACAGATATCTCCTGCTTACCTTTCTCTCCCGGAATGGCCCGCTGTCCCCATACACTAGTATCACAGATATTTCCTGCTTACCTTTCTCTCCCGGAATAGCCCTCTGTCCCCATACACTAGTATCACAGATATCTCCTGCTTACCTTTCTCTTCCAGAATGGCCACTGTCCCCATACACTAGTATCACAGATATCTCCTGCTTACCTTTCTCTCCCGGAATGGCCGCTGTACCCATACACTAGTATCACAGATATCTCCTACTTACCTTTCTCTCCCGGAACGGCCCTCTGTCCCCATACAATAGTATCAGATATCTCCTGCTTACCTTCCTCTCCCGGAATGGCCCACTGTCCTCATACACTAGTATCACATATATCTCCTGCTTACCTTTCTCTCCCGGAATGGCCGCTGTCCCCATACACTAGAATTATAGATATCTCCTGCTTACCTTTCTCTCCCGGAATGGCCCGCTGTCCACATACACTAGTATCACAGATATCTCCTACTTACCTTCCTCTCCCGGAATGGCCGCTGTCCCCATACACTATTATCACAGATATCTCCTGCTTACCTTTCTCTCCCGGGATGGCCGTCTGTCCTCTTACACTAGTACCACAGTTTCTCCTGCTTACCTTTCTCTCCTGGAATGTCCTGCTGTCCCCATACACTAGTACCACAGATATCTCTTACTTACCTTTCTCTCCCGGAATGGCCCGCTGTCCCCATACACTAGTATTACAGATATCTCCTACTTACCTTCCTCTCCCGGAATGGCCCGCTGTCCTCATACACTAGTACCACAGATATCTCCTGCTTACCTTCCTCTCCCGGACTGTCCTGCTGTCCCCATACACTGGTACCACAGATATCTCCTGCTTATCTTTCTCTCCCGGAATGGCCGCTGTCCCCATACACTAGTATCTCAGATATCTCCTGCTTACCTTCCTCTCCCGGAATGGCCCGCTGTCCTCATACACTAGTACCACAGATATCTCCTGCTTACCTTCCTCTCCCGGAATGGCCGCTGTCCCCATACACTATTATCACAGATATCTCCTGCTTACCTTTCTCTCCCGGAATGGCCCGCTGTCCCCATACACTAGTATCACAGATATTTCCTGCTTACCTTTCTCTCCCGGAATAGCCCTCTGTCCCCATACACTAGTATCACAGATATCTCCTGCTTACCTTTCTCTTCCAGAATGGCCACTGTCCCTATACACTAGTATCACAGATATCTCCTGCTTACCTTTCTCTCCCGGAATGGCCGCTGTACCCATACACTAGTATCACAGATATCTCCTACTTACCTTTCTCTCCCGGAACGGCCCTCTGTCCCCATACAATAGTATCAGATATCTCCTGCTTACCTTCCTCTCCCGGAATGGCCCACTGTCCTCATACACTAGTATCACATATATCTCCTGCTTACCTTCCTCTCCCGGAATGGCCGCTGTCCCCATACACTAGAATTATAGATATCTCCTGCTTACCTTTCTCTCCCGGAATGGCCCGCTGTCCCCATACACTAGTATGACAGATATCTCCTACTTACCTTCCTCTCCCGGAATGGCCGCTGTCCCCATACACTATTATCACAGATATCTCCTGCTTACCTTTCTCTCCCGGGATGGCCGTCTGTCCTCTTACACTAGTACCACCGTTTCTCCTGCTTACCTTTCTCTCCTGGAATGTCCTGCTGTCCCCATACACTAGTACCACAGATATCTCTTACTTACCTTTCTCTCCCGGAATGGCCCGCTGTCCCCATACACTAGTATTACAGATATCTCCTACTTACCTTCCTCTCCCGGAATGGCCCGCTGTCCTCATACACTAGTACCACAGATATCTCCTGCTTACCTTCCTCTCCCGGACTGTCCTGCTGTCCCCATACACTGGTACCACAGATATCTCCTGCTTATCTTTCTCTCCCGGAATGGCCGCTGTCCCCATACACTGGTATCTCAGATATCTCCTGCTTACCTTCCTCTCCCGGAATGGCCCACTGTCCTCATACACTAGTACCACAGATATCTCCTGCTTACCTTCCTCTCCCGGAATCTCCTGCTGTCCCTATACACTAGTATCACAGATATCTTCTCCTTTCCTTCCTCTCCCGTAATGTCCCGCTGTCCCCATACACTAGTATCACAGATATCTCCTGCTTACCTTTCTCTCCCGGAATGTCCCGCTGTCCCCATACACTAGTATCACAGATATCTCCTACTTACCTTCCTCTCCCGGAATCGCCGCTGTCCCCATACACTAGTATCACAGATATCTCCTGCTTACCTTTCTCTCCCGGAATTTCCCGCTGTCCCCATACACTAGTATCACAGATATCTCCTGCTTACCTTTCTCTCCCGGAATGGCCGCTGTCCCCATACACTAGTATCACAGATATCTTCTCCTTACCTTCCTCTCCCGGAATGGCCCGCTGTCCCCATATACTAGTATCACAGATATCTCCTGCTTACCTTTCTCTCTCGGAATGGCCGCTGTCCCCATACACTAGTATCACAGATATCTCCTGCTTACCTTCCTCTCCCGGAATGGCCGGTGTCCCCATACACTAGTATTATAGATATCTCCTGCTTACCTTTCTCTCCCGGAATGGCCCGCTGTCCCCATACACTAGTATCACAGATATCTCCTACTTACCTTCCTCTCCCGGAATGGCCGCTGTCCCCATACACTATTATCACAGATATCTCCTGCTTACCTTTCTCTCCCGGAATGGCCGTCTGTCCTCTTACACTAGTACCACAGTTTCTCCTGCTTACCTTTCTCTCCTGGAATGTCCTGCTGTCCCCATACACTAGTATCACAGATATCTCCTACTTACCTTCCTCTCCCGGAATGGCCCGCTGTCCCCATACACTAGTATCACAGATATTTCCTGCTTACCTTTCTCTCCCGGAATGGCCCGCTGTCCCCATACACTAGTATCACTGATATCTCCTGCTTACCTTTCTCTCCCGGGATGGCAGTCTGTCCTCATACACTAGTATCACTGATATCTCCTGCTTACCTTTCTCTCCCGGGATGGCCGTCTGTCCTCTTACACTAGTACCACAGTTTCTCCTGCTTACCTTTCTCTCCTGGAATGTCCTGCTGTCCCCATTCACTAGTACCACAGATATCTCTTACTTACCTTTCTCTCTCGGAATGGCCCGCTGTCCCCATACACTAGTATCACAGATATCTCCTACTTACCTTCCTCTCCCGGAATGGCCCGCTGTCCCCATACACTGGTACCACAGATATCTCCTGCTTATCTTTCTCTCCCGGAATGGCCGCTGTCCCCATACACTAGTATCTCAGATATCTCCTGCTTACCTTCCTCTCCCGGAATGGCCCGCTGTCCTCATACACTAGTACCACAGATATCTCCTGCTTACCTTCCTCTCCCGGAATTTCCTGCTGTCCCTATACACTAGTATCACAGATATCTTCTCCTTACCTTCCTCTCCCTGAATGGCCCGCTGTCCCCATACACTAGTATCACAGATATCTCCTGCTTACCTTTCTCTCCCGGAATGTCCCGCTGTCCCCATACACTAGTATCACAGATATCTCCTACTTACCTTCCTCTCCCGGAATGGCCGCTGTCCCCATACACTAGTATCACAGATATCTCCTGCTTACCTTTCTCTCCCGGAATGTCCCGCTGTCCCCATACACTAGTATCACAGATATCTCCTGCTTACCTTTCTCTCCCGGAATGGCCGCTGTCCCCATACACTAGTATCACAGATATCTTCTCCTTACCTTCCTCTCCCGGAATGGCCCGCTGTCCCCATACACTATGTTAACTTTGTAAATAAACCTTTTAATACATTCCTGCCTATAAACCTCTAAGATTCACCTGCCTAGAACCTCTAAGACAAAACACTGCCTAAAATCCTCTAAGACAACGCTAATTGTGTACGCAGTATGACCGCAAATAAAGACAGGAGTGGAATCTTGTGGTTCCAACGCACAAGTATTATTCAGGTAAAAGTACAGTCAGTTACACGCAATCTATACATACATAATTTAGGCGTAAAAGGAAATAATACAGACCAAGTACGGTTATACATACGCTGCGCCTCCGGACCCAGAGATAGACTTCTGACTAGATATCCTCAGTTCACCCAAAATTCAGCATGAACTGGCAAACCATTGTTTGGACACATGTATTTATTCCCCCCCAGACTGAAACAGGACAAAGGGGAAACTTCCTGCTGATCTCATTGGTTCCCAGAGGAGGAGCATATGTAACGACTCATTTAACAGGTTGTTTCAAATAGACTTTCCCTGCCTCTAACAGCCGGGGTCTTTCCGGTAACGCCTCCTGTAACATCCTAACAGTTGAATCTAAAATATACATTTTGGTTGCTTGTAGGTTCTGCGGTCCATAACTCGAGAATGCATAATGCGATCTCCTCACCGATAGCACCGGAAAACTGTGGAAAGAGTATGGGATGCAGACCGGCAGCGTTGCTACCTCTGACCTGGTTACCTGGCTGGGGGTTTAATCTGCTGCTGCTACGTATGGTATTAACAACTTCCTCTATGGGTGCAGAGTGTGTTAACACTTCCCTTGCTGTTACCGATGGAGATGGCGGCACCACCCGTGATTGTGGTGATGCAGCATCTATCATTTGCACAGCATGGGAAATGGCAGACATTACAATAGGCTCATCATCCATATCATAAACACTTTCTTTATGGTTGATTAAGAGAGGGTACAAGTTGCTTGTTACATTTTTATTGGTATTTTTGGTAACCGTACTTGCACCTCCATCCACATAAGGTGGGGGAGGTGAGCGTGTACTGCTGGCAATACTCTCCACTACGCTACTTTGCCGCACGTGTGCGCCAATTTGCGGCTCGCCCGTATTGCATCTCAGCGTCGTGGATGTATTTTCTGGCAATGCGTTCGCAACGCTAGTTTGCGTAGTTTGCACATTTTTAAGCCAAGCATCCCCTTCATGCTGCCATATTTTTAAACATTCAAAATATTTAATCTTTTTCTCTCGGGATCGCACCATACTGATGTGATCCTGGACATCATCTAACACATTTTTATCAAAACTACCAATTCTGGGGAACGGACTAACACTCTTTCTCGTCATATTAAACCATATATCACAATATCTTATTGCATAAGTACCGTACTTAGTATGCATAATACGACGGGCTGATCCAATTGGAGCCTCCATTAGCAGCACATCATTGCTTAATATTTCTACCGTTTGCGTGGCTCCCATTTTGAGACAACTCCTACGCTTTTCAATAAAAATTTAAACTGGTGAAAGACAATCAAGAAACTTTCACTTACCTACGGACGAAATTTCTAGATGCGCCACGCTCACCTACGGACTAAATCTCTAGATGCGCCACGCTCACCTACGATCGAAATTTCTAGATGCGCCACGCTCACCTACGGACGAAATTTCTAGATGCGCCACGCTCACCTATTATCTCTCAGCTCACAATCACACCTAGTGCGGCTCAACTACAATGCTCAAATTTTATTGAACACTGCAGTCACACTGAGAGCCGGTCCCTAACAAAAATAACAAACCATACACCTGGTCTGTGTACTGAACGGTAAGCTGCTTACCGAGCGGCTAGGCTAACCCTTGCACCTAGCCCTTAAGTATCATATGATACCCTTAACTGTCCAACACATACTCACTGTTACACACTTCTTCTCTGCGCAGAAAATAAACGTTTAACCCAGATATTGGTAGATAGAAAAAAAATGTAAACCTTAATGGCTTTGTTCAAACATTTGGCAGCAGAACCGGAAGTGCGTATACGCTTATTGTGCTACCGGCCGCATACACAATTATGCGACTACCACACAAGCGTATAATGACTTTTTAGCTGCGTACGCAAAAATGCATCTCAGCCGCATACTCAATACTGCGACACTCCTCTAAACGTAAGGTTCTATCAACAGAGAAAAAAAAAACTTTTTTTTCCTCTCTTGTCCCTGAATTCTGATCAGCGCTTCCTCTACACAATAACCGCAGTACGCTCTCAGCAACACTGTGGTAATGAGAGACTAATGCGTCTCTCAAAAGGCGCCTCCACCCTTTTGCTGAGAGAGGACTGACCGATTGTTATCGTGTATCAGATAGTGTGATAAACCGATGCGAGCCCCCACTGTTAACTTTGTAAATAAACCTTTTAATACATTCCTGCCTATAAACCTCTAAGATTCACCTGCCTAGAACCTCTAAGACAAAACCCTGCCTAAAAACCTCTAAGACAACGCTAATTGCGTACGCAGTATGACCGCAAATAAAGACAGTAGTGGAATCTTGTGGTTCCAACGCACAAGTATTATTCAGGTAAAAGTACAGTCAGTTACACGCAATCTATACATACATAATTTAGGCGTAAAAGGAAATAATACAGACCAAGTACGGTTATACATACGCTGCGCCTCCGGACCCAGAGATAGACTTCTGACTAGATATCCTCAGTTCACCCAAAAATCAGCATTAACTGGCAAACCAGTGTTTGGACACATGTATTTATTCCCCCCCAGACTGAAACAGGACAAAGGGGAAACTTCCTGCTGATCTCATTGGTTCCCAGAGGAGAAGCTTATGTAACGACACATTTAACAGGTTGTTTCAAATAGACTTTCCCTGCCTCTAACAGCCGGGGTCTTTCCGGTAACGCCTCCTGTAACATCCTAACAGTTGAATCTAAAATATACATTTTGGTTGCTTGTAGGTTCTGCGGTCCATAACTCGAGAATGCATAATGCGATCTCCTCACCGATAGCACCGGAAAACTGTGGAAAGAGTATGCGTCAGAGCAACTCCAAGAATGACATGTTTATCTTGTATAATTCCTTAGTTAACAAATATCTTTATTTCTTAGCATTTAAACTAACTGAACCTTCTTGAATCATACATTTTGATGCTAATGGAACCTTGTGTGCGAATATGTAGTGTGTGGGTATTCGGGGTTTAATATAAGGACGCTAGTTATTAATGGGTGAGATTTAAGTGCATAATCTCTCATACACAAAGTGAACATCCAGCAGTGTGGATGGCTGAGGGTTGTAATTCCACATGCCCTCTGTCAGCAGGCCCCCACCTGCTGTGTTCAAAGGAAACCAAAACCTCTTTTGTTCTCACAGACACTTGTGTGAAGTGCAAATGTATTATCACCTCAAACTATGGGATTAGGAGACATCTTGTCTAGTATTCAGGCAAATCCAATTGTGTAGATATTATATTACAATTGCCACAACTATACTTTATCTGCATCCCGGGATTCCCAAATTGTATGTAAAAATACCCATTGTCTCACCTTATTTACTTCTACTTAGAAAGTTGTTTTTTTCCGTTGCCCTTGGTGTTAACAAAAACTTTGCCATCTGTTCTTAGTTAATGGGCTATAACTTGAATTAATGCTGACCACACAAAATGGTGTCTTGTGATCTCATTTCCAAAATGGAGTCTTGCGGCCATTCGCAAGATGGCGTCGCTGCGATTAAATTTTAAACTGAACTTGTCTCACTCAATTATTCAACTTCGACAACTAGTATCACATATATCACCTACTTACCTTTCTCTCCCGGAATGGCCGCTACCCCCATACACTAGTATCACAGATATCTCCTGCTTACCTTCCTCTCACGGAATCGCCGCTGTCCCCGTACACTGTATCACAGATATCTCCTACTTACCTTTCTCTCCTGGAAAGGCCGATGTACTCATACACTAGTATCACAGATATCTCCTGCTTACCTTTCTCTCTCGGAATGGCCGCTGTTCCCATACACTAGTATCACAGATATCTCCTCCTTACCTTCCTCTCCCGGAATGGCCGCTGTCCCCATACACTAGTATCACAGATATCTCCTGCTTACCTTCCTCTCCCGGAATGGCCGCTGTCCCCATACACTAGTATCACAGATATCTCCTGCTTACCTTTCTCTCTTGGAATGGCCGCTGTCCCCATACACTAGTATCACAGATATCTCCTGCTTACCTTTCTCTCCCGGAATGGCCGCTGTTCCCATACACTAGTATCACAGATATCTCCTCCTTACCATCCTCTCCCGGAATGGCCGCTGTCCCCATACACTAGTATCACAGATATCTCCTCCTTACCTTCCTCTCCCGGAAAGGCCGCTGTCCCCATACACTAGTATCACAGATATCTCCTGCTTACCTTCCTCTCACGGAATGGCCCACTGTCCCTATACACTAGTATCACATATATCTCCTACTTACCTTTCTCTCCCGGAATGGCCGCTACCCCCATACACTAGTATCACAGATATCTCCTGCTTACCTTCCTCTCACGGAATCGCCGCTGTCCCCATACACTAGTATCACAGATATCTCCTACTTACCTTTCTCTCCCGGAATGGCCGCTGTACTCATACACTAGTATCACAGATATCTCCTGCTTACCTTTCTTTCCCGGAATGTCCCGCTGTCCCCATACACTAGTATCACAGATATCTCCTGCTTACCTTCCTCTCCCGGAATGGCCGCTGTACCTATACACTAGTATCACAGATATCTCCTGCTTACCTTCCTCTCCCGGAATGGCCGCTGTCCCCATACACTAGCATCACAGATATCTCCTGCTTAC
Source organism: Taudactylus pleione (assembly GCA_031769625.1). Classification (NCBI taxonomy): domain Eukaryota; kingdom Metazoa; phylum Chordata; class Amphibia; order Anura; family Myobatrachidae; genus Taudactylus; species Taudactylus pleione. The sequence continues at coordinate 1,733,260 of JAUIMM010000745.1, forward strand.
CTTCCTCTCCCGGAATGGCCGCTGTCCCCATACACTAGCATCACAGATATCTCCTGCTTACCTTCCTTTCCTGGAATGGCCCACTATCCTCATACACTAGTATCACAGATATCTCCTACTTACCTTCCTCTCCCGGAATGGGTGCTGTCCCCTTACACTAGTATCACAGATATCTCCTGCAAACCTTTCTCTCCCGGAATGGACCGCTGTCCCCATACACTAGGATCACAGATATCTCCTGCTTACGTTTCTCTCCCGGAATGACTCGTTGTCCCCATACACTAGTATCTCAGATATCTCCTACTTACCTTCCTCTCCTGGAATGGCCCGCTGTGCCCATACACTAGTATCACAGATATCTCCTGCTTTCCTTTCTCTCCCGGAATGACCCGCTGTCCCCATACACTAGTATCACAGATATTTCCTACTTACCTTCCTCTCCTGGAATGGCCCGCTGTGCCCATACACTAGTATCACAGATATCTCCTGCTTACCTTTCTCTCCCGGAATGACCCGCTGTCCCCATACACTAGTATCACAGATATCTCCTGCTTATCTTCCTCTCCCGGAAAGGCCGCTGTCCCCATACACTAGTATCACAGATATCTCCTGCTTAAATACCGACGCCTATCTTAATCCCGACGCTGGAATGCCAAAGGATGCACGAACGAGGTAAGTCCAGGACAACCTTAGCGTTAGCCAGGGGGGGGGTTAGGTTTAGGAAGCGTAGTGGGCTTAGGAATTTGGGTGGAGGAGATTATGGTTAGGCACCTCCCTGGGAGGGTTAGGTTTAGGTTGTGGTATGGGGGGTTAGGGATAGGCTTCCCCGGGGCGATGTTAGGGGTAGGCACTAGGGGGGAAGGTTAGGATTAGGCACCACTAAGGGAGGGTTAGGGTTGTGGGAGGGGGGAGTGGGATAGGGTACTTACCTGCCCTGTAGGGTTCTTCTCCCTTCAGGCTGCCGGCGTTGGGATATGAACCAGTCGGGACTTCATACCCATTCTGTTAGGAAAGAGAAGGGTTCCACCTCTAGTTACATGCTGCGTGTTAGGAAAGAGAAGGGATCCGCCTCTAGTTACATGCTGTGTGTTAGGAAAGAGAAGGGTTCCGCCTCTAGTTACATGCTGCATGTTAGGAAAGAGAAGGGTTTGCCTCTAGTTACATGCTGCGTGTTAGGAAAGAGAAGGGTTCCGCCTCTAGTTACATGCTGCGTGTTAGGAAAGAGAAGGGTTCCGCCTCTAGTTACATGCTGCATGTTAGGAAAGAGAAGGGTTCCGCCTCTAGCTACATGTTGCGTGTTAGGAAAGAGAAGGGTTCCGCCTCTAGTTACATGCTGCGTGTTAGGAAAGAGAAGGGTTCCGCCTCTAGTTACATGCTGCGTGTTAGGAAAGAGAAGGGTTCCGCCTCTTATGTGCTGCATTTTAGGAAAGAGAAGGGCTACAAGGTGTGGACATTACCAGCGGTAGCCTGAACACCCCACGTTGAATAAGTTATTTAATTAATACCAATATTTACCTATCCTTAAAGTTATAATTGCAAAATAAGTAAGTATGCGCCATTAGTGTGGGTCTGTGTGTCTCCTCTTATTTGCATTATGTATTAATGGCAGCATAAAAGGGAGGAAACCAGTAAGAAAAGTAAACAAAAAACAAATGATAGAGGCGCTGTAGATAGATGTACACAGGCGCGCACGTAAGATCACACAATCTACTGAATCAGCCAAGTGTAAAATGTGTATCTTATGATAGCGGTGGGCGGATCGGGGTCTTCCTAGCTAATTGCAGGCTTGTTGAATGAGTATGCCACACAATGTGCCATATGCAAAACCAGATTATGTACTGTCACCCCAAGGAATCAGAAGGGACCTGTATGGGGGTGTTTTATGGTTTAAGGGCAGTTGCTGAATCTCATCCTCACGTGGGAAAGGACCTAATTGTAACAGGAACTCAGGAGGTGCTGGTGGTGCTGCTGCTGGGTATCTGAAGTCACCCTCTGCTTTCATTGTAGAACCTTCTTACCAGCCAGTCACATATATGTACTTGCAGTTATGTTCACACAAATACCTGTGTAATAAAAATATTCCAGCACAAAACTGACATGTAGTGAAGACAGCCCTAAAGATAACCGAGGTTCGGATAGAACAGAGGGCACATAAACCCCTAGGCAGGGATGCGTGGGGTTAATAAAGTTACAGTAGGTAGGGGAGTGTTAGTGTTTTTATGGTCAGATTGACATTAGGTTAGGATTGGTGGAGTGTTGTGTAAGGGGTGTGGTTAGTAGGAGTGTTGTGTAAGGGGTGTGGTTATTAGGAGTGTGGCTAGGTCAGCACTGTTACTCTGTCTCTTTGGAATCTGATCTGCAAGCTGTACAGTCACAAGGGTGTAATACTCTGGTCTTTGTTTTTGGTATTTTTCACCCTTTTTCTTCTCATACATGTCTTTCTTGCTTTCATCCTTATCTCTTATTCTTCTTATTCTGATCTGTTCTTTCCTGCTTTGCTGTTTCTATATCCTATCCATTCCTCTCTACAGTATACCTTGCCCCTGGCACGCCCGTTTTTTCTCCCTGGATGATGCTGCAGATCTGGGTTTCATAGTTCCCCCCCACCTTCCCTCCTCACTGTGGCCCTCATTCAGAGCCGCACGTTAACAACAGTACGCTCGTTGCGTTCCGATGTTGACTAACCGCGCATGCGTCGGTGTTACACTGCGCATGTGCGTACGGCAGATTGCGAGCTTTTTTTCTCTCGTTCCTAAAATAGCGTACAGGAAGTGACATGTCAAATGTGATTGACAGAACAGGGCGTTTTTGGGTGTTGACGGGGGTGGAGATGAAAAAACGCAGGCGTGGCGAGGCGTTTTTGGGGCGTACATACATTAGCAGATGCGAACGTCAAATGTGTTCGGACCGTCTCATACGTCACTGAAACATCCGCTTTCCCTTCAAAATGCTCGCACAGCTTAGGGTCAGGATTACTCGACCACATTGGCGATGGCCTTCTCCTCCGTCCCGGGACTCCACGATGGTGCAGCGATTAATCGCGGCTGGTCAGTAAAGTAATTAGTGTTGGATTGAAATCCGGCTTGGTATGTGTTTGGAAAGCAGTTTATTGGGATAGCACAAAAGCGTACGCAGGTGGAAATCAGAGCTGCTAATGTCATGATTACACAATCAATTAGCGTACATTTTTGGGGTTTTATTTTGGTCACAATTTGTTGGTTATGGCCTATTGTAACAATAATGTCATCATCTTTTAATTAGCTCCCCTTTTTTTTGGTTTACTGTGGAATTTGCATCGCTATGTGATTTTTGAAACGTTCCTTAAAGAGGCCTTTTTTTTTTTTTAAGAGGGTCAGTTTTTGCCTTTAGGGCCAGGATTAAATGTAACCCATTTGTACAATAATGTCACAATACAATGTCAGTTTTTTGTTTTTAATTTATTGTTTAAACACAAACAAATTGGCCTAATATTTTGTTGCCTTTTTTTGTGGCCAAGATATTTGATCCAAAAAAAAAAAAACCATAACTGCTAACATAAGCGTAAATACAAAATTTAAAAACATTTCACAAGAAAGGAGAGGGAAGTTTTGACCAGAAAGGAATATGAGCCAAGCACAGAAGGAGTGTGGGAAAAGTCGCCATTGCTGTCACCGTTTTCTCGCCCGTTTGGCTGGGTGAGGGTGGGCGCCAGACCGGGTCCGGGATGCCATCGGGCTGGCCTGTCCAGAGGCAGATGTTGTGGCCTCTGGACTAGGCACAGGGCTAGGCACATTTGGAGGATTGCCTGATGTTGTGCCAGAGGTGGAGGATCCGGATGTTCCGGCAGGAAGGGAGGTCGGCTCCACCATGTGCTGGCGAACGAGCTGCTCCAGGGCATCGGCGATGCGGATGTTGGCCCTGGTATTTTCCGCCAGGGCCTGAGCAATGGTCACGTTGGCCGCAGCATTTTGCTCCAGGGCCTCAGCCACCCGTATCAGACTGGCGTCCATCCTCTGCAGAATCTCCGTATGGCAATCCAATTTAAAATTGAGTTCTGTGAGGAGGCCCACTGCCTGCGAGGGGGCACGCCCTGGACTGGCTTCTGCAGGGTCCTCAGCCGGATGTACTGGTTCCTCCCCTGCAGAGCCAGCAGAAATTCTGCGGCCAAGGCTCCCCTCTGGAGCAGACTCATCCGCCTCTGTCTCTGTTAGGAAATTGGAGAAAAGACTCACATTAGAATCTACATATTGGCACAATAGCATTTCAGAGTTGGTGACATCACAAGACTTACCTTGGCCAACATGAGGAGCCGCAAAGTCTGGCATGTCCGTATCCATGTTGGACACGCCAAACACCTCCACAGCCTGCACACACCCCTGTGCCATCTCTTCTAAGTCTGTCAACTCCAATGACACAGGGGTGGGACCCCCACCTGTCCCCCTTGCATGCCTAGCCCTGTCGGCAAGTTTTTGTTTGAGACGATATTTGAAGTCTGCCCATCTGTGGAATGAATTTGGAACCATTATCCTTTTTTTTACAATGGGGTTTGTTTATAGGATGGGAAAGTGTTTACTTACCGCCGTTTGACATCCCGGGCTAGACGGACATAATCACCCACCCTATTGACAGCAACGGCGACCTCCTCCCACATTCTCCACTTCTGGCTTTGGCTCATATTCCTGGCTGCCTGGGGCAGGATGTCAACGCACTTCTGGATCAAAACCTCCATCTCCTTGCTTGTGAAATGTGGCTGCCTTTTTTTTTTGGCAGCTTTGGCGGGTTGACTGGGGCCAGCAGTCTCATCCATGTCATCCTCCTCACCTATTTGGGTAAATATTCCGATTTAGCCACTTCACAACTTGACCAATATATTTGTTTGAAAATAATCATGGAGACAAAATGCATGAAGGCCTTACCGCCGGATTTTTGGCCATTGTTTCCCTGGTCTGAAGTCATGTTTCTGCTTCCAGAATGAAAACAACCAGAAATTCAATGTGATTTCGTGACGTATTTATACATGCGTCCTTTGTTTGCGGCCGCATCATTGATTGTGCGTCCCTATGATTCATCCTTAATTTGTGCGGGAAAATAAACACTATTTATGGCTTGGTGTGTGTGGAGTCGAGGTGGGGTTGTTGGAGTGTTGTCGGTTAAGTTGTTTGGATTTGGTTGTTTGCGGTTGGAGGATTTGGCAGAGTTGGTTTTTTGTTTGTTTTTGCTACATTTCTTTTGTTTTTCCGTTCGCATTTTTTTCATTTTTTCCACATCCTTTCCTGATTTGCTAAGTTTTGTGCAGTCAAATTTGTGGCCAATTGGTGTCTTCTTCTGTTTTGTGGTTAGTTAATTTTTTTAACACTCATTTCATCTTTTTTAGTTTTTTTTGGTTTTCGGACCCAAAGAAGTTTTTTTGGGAAATCTTATATATTCGAGTTGGGTAAGTCCATTTTTTGTCTTGCATTTGCAAATTAATTACCGCATTTTTGACTGTTGGTGTAGTGACTTGCATTTGCGAAATAATTTACGCATTTTTGACTGTTGGTGTAGTGACTTGCATTTGCGAATTAATTACCGCATTTTTGACTGTTGGTGTAGTGACTTGCATTTGCGAAATAATTTACGCATTTTTGACTGTTGGTGTAGTGACTTGCATTTGCGAATTAATTACCGCATTTTTGACTGTTGGTGTAGTGACTTGCATTTGCGAATTAATTACCGCATTTTTGACTGTTGGTGTAGTGACTTGCATTTGCGAAATAATTAACGCATTTTTGGCGGCTTATTCATCATGTAATCCAGTTTTGCTTTTCCCTTTTCCATTTTTTGGGTCCATTTGAACCCTATTTGACGTACGGTGTGCAATGTCGTTTTCATCGATGGCCAAATGTGTGTTTCCGCTATTTTCTGTGTTGGCTTGCAACAATTTGAATAAAAAAAAAACACCCTCTAAATTTTTGAAGTCTCATTGTTGGCTTTTTTACAGTTTATACGTATCATGACAATACCCCGGCATGTAAGCAGCTATGGATGGTATCAGAAAGCTAAGTTGTTTTTTGTTACTTTTGGGGTGGGTCAAAAGCCTTACATTGTAAACTTTGAATTTCAGGTAGATCTGGGGCGAATTGTTCTGGCCCTGCTCCCGGAAGACGACCAACCTCAAACTCGTCCCAGGCGTAGGCATCGTAGGCATGCAAGGCCCCAGATATTTCGAACACGTGTCACCCTTTTTGGAATGCCCGATGATGAGGTTTTAAGACGCTACCGTCTACCTCCCAAAATCATCATAGACACTCTCTCATTAATAGAAAGTGATCTTGAGCGGCAAATTGACAGTCCAACAGCAATACCACCACTGACGCAATTTATGGCGGTGTTACATTTCTGTGCCTCAGGATCGTTTCAAACAACGGTGGGAATAGTGGCGGGCATCTCCCAATCCTCCTTTTCCAGGATCCCGAGGGCAGTGATGGAGGCACTTTTCAAGCACCTCCATCATTTTATTAAAATGCCTTTGGATATGGGTGCCCTTAGTGTGGCCAAGGCCAATTTTTACCAAATAGCTGGCTTCCCACACATCATAGGGGTTGTGGATGGTACTCACATACCACTTCAGCCTCCAGCACGGCTGGAGGCAATATTTAGAAACAGGAAACACTATCACTCCCTGAATGTAATGGTGGTATGTGATGCCTCCCTCCAGATCCTGTCCCTGAATGCTAAATTACCCGGAAGTGCTCATGACTCCTTCGTCATCCGGCAATCAGGGATATGGCAGAAATTAACCAACCTACAAGCTGGTGATGCGTGGCTTCTGGGTAAGTGGAGACCTTTAGTACATAACAATGTTAAGCTTGATACACAGTGTTCCTGATGTGGTCTATTTTTGTTCACAGGAGACAGTGGATACCCTTGCATGTCCTGGCTGCTCACTCCTTATTTGGCTCCCACACCAGGGCCACAAAGTGCGTATAATTCCGCACTTACAGCCACCAGGCAAGTGGTGGAGCGCTGTATCGGCCTTTTAAAAGGCCGATTCAGATGCCTCCACCGCTCTGGTGGCGAGCTCATGTATGTGCCGGATATGGTGTCGAAAATTGTGGTCCTGTGTGGGATATTTCACAACATTGCCATAAGGAGTGGTGTCCCAATGCAGCCAGAGGATGCCTTACCTGAGGATGGCCCCCCCGAGGTTGGTCGAAGGTCAGTATGTGGGGGGGCCATACGCGATGATGTGGTGGCCAGATTTTTTAGGTAAGTTTGAACAAAACTCCAGTGTTTATACCTAATGTGTTTGTGTTTTTTGGCGAACATCTAATTTATTTTTATTTTTCTCACCATCTTCTGTTTGTTCTTATAATCTTTGGCACTCCAACGCTCACTACTTCCTGCTACCCTTACCAAACCTGGATCTGGTCCTTTTGGGCATATATTCTGGAACCCATATCGCAACGCCATGTTTGTGGAATCATGTTGGCATGGTCCTTCGTCAACCAATTCTTGATTTTGTGTTTTTATTTAATTATTTCTTGGTATGTGTTGTATTTGAATTTATCACTGTGTATTTTTTTTGGGAGTGACCACTTTGTTTTCTCTGTTATGTTGTGAATAAATGTTTGAAGAGTGAAATGGTCTTCCTTTTTTGGAACGTTAACAGCAAGTGTAACCAGGTTAACACAAGTTACATTTGACTAAGGGGTAAACCAGTACTGACGCCAGTTGAGCTAAACTGAAATATGTTTTCAGCTTCCCAATCCACACCAAAAGGAAGCCTGGCCCAACCTTGGGATTTGTAAGATTGGCCTAAGCAGCTTGCGCACCAAGTAGGAACCTGGAAAATGTAGAAATATGTAATTGACACTACACCCAAAAAGGGAAATGACATTGTTACTGTTATGTGTTTCTTGTGTCTGTTTGACATACAAAGACAAAACACAATCTAACTTTTAAAAAAGGGAAATCCTTGCAGGAACAGTCTACTTATGTCAGGCTAAACTATCTTGGTTTTGGTTTTTAAAAATGAGCCACAACGTATATTTGTCTTAATAAATTTAATTGGAAAATAGAACAAAAATAAAAAAACTAATGCCGAAGGAGGCCAGACAGCCGGTCGAGGGCCACCAGAATGCCGATGACATGTTGGCGCATCTGCCCCACAACATCCGCCACCTCTTGCCGACGCCTCTGTTCCTCTGTGGGTGAGAAAAGTGTGTGGGTTAATACAACAATAGGGAATCCACAGAAAAATTAAAAAAAACAACCAAATCACTCCTAAACCCAAAAACAAAAATAAAAAGGGTGGGCTGGCAAAAATACAAGGCCTAGGTACAAATTCCCACAGGTATGATATGTGTATGTTTAAATCACCAGGAAGAGGTAAAGGCAAACCTTCACAATCAACAAAAGTCAAGCCACAAAAACACGAAGAAAGGCACGACACATGATTACATACAAACAGTTTGTGCTTTAAAAAAAAAAAAAAAAAAACATACCGGGAGACAAAACGGGAGCTCCGGGCAAACCTCCATGATCCTCCTCGGAGGATCCGTCATTCCCCAAAGAATGGGGCGGAGTTATGATGGACTCCGGGGAGGGGGTAATTGGAAGAGGGGTGGGTGGAGGAGAGGGGGAAGTGGGACGGAGGGGAAGGAGGCCCGACATTTCCGGGAGAGGGTCTGGGAAGGATGGGGAGGAGTGGGGAATAGGGGAAAGATTTGGGGTGGAGTGTTGGCTGGGGGTTGGGGATAGTGGGCGGGAACGCCGTCTGGACGGACGGTGACGGCGGAGTCTTGGCTGTCCCCCTAAAATATGTCAAAGAAATTGCGTTTAGTTTATGGACAAATCCGGGCAACAAAACTAAAAAAAAAAAAAAAAAAAAAACAAATAGCAGTAGAATTACAAAATCAGAAATAGAGGGGAAACATGCAGACGCAGATATGAGTACAAATAATAAATAGAACAGACAGGAAAACATGCACACGCAGATATGAGTACCAATAATAAATAGAACAGACAGGAAAACATGCAGACGCAGATATGAGTACAAATAATAAATAGAACAGACAGGAAAACATGCAGACGCAGATATGAGTACAAATAATAAATAGAACAGACAGGAAAACATGCAGACGCAGATATGAGTACAAATAATAAATAGAACAGACAGGAAAACATGCACACGCAGATATGAGTACAAATAATAAATAGAACAGACAGGAAAACATGCAGACGCAGATATGAGTACAAATAATAAATAGAACAGACAGGAAAACATGCACACGCAGATATGAGTACAAATAATAAATAGAACAGACAGGAAAACATGCACACGCAGATATGAGTACAAATAATAAATAGAACAGACAGGAAAACATGCACACGCAGTTTGCCCCACAAACACAAACATTAAAACCACAATACATAACACTTACTTGCCAGGATCTGCATGCGAAAGCATGCCAGCAAGCGGGGCGTTCGCCGTTGCAGGTCGGACCACCTGCGCTCCAGCTGCCCGATGTTGCGGCGTGAGCCGAAGGACCGCAGGCGGGACCGTACCTCCGCATACGCGGAGCGCTTCTGCCGGTTGGTGATGGGTTGAGGTTGGCTGGTGATCCGGCGATCCATGACCTCCGTAAGCACCAGCAGCTCGCGCCTGGTGAATGCGGAGGCTCTCATGATGGCAATGGTGTTTTTCTTAAAAATCATTTTTGATAAAGTGTGTAAAAATTTTCTGATTGGCTAATGTATTTTGGAAATTAACAGGAGCAATTTTATTGGTTAGTGTATGAGTCATGTGTTCGACAGGGCCAGAAATCTCTGGAGAGTTATGATAGGCTTGATGCAGTGACATGCGTAAGCAAATTTAAATAAAGAAATGAACCCAGGGAAATATGCGGGGATCCACAGCAATAGTACAATTGTTTAATTGTGGTTCACATGTTTTTTGAACAATAAAAGCGAATGTTTCATCCGTACGTATTCTGCGGGTAAACACAAACACGGACAAGAGTAAAGTTTCTTGCATTGTGTTGAAAAAAACAAACAATTAAGCTAATTGATACATTGATTGGCATGATACGATTGATGGAGGTAGGCAGAATTAAGGAGCAGGTAATCGACATCTGACAAGGCCACTTCCTGTTTATACTTGTGCGTGCGTTCCTTTCAAGCCATTTCGGGGATGTACGCTCGCTATTTTGTACGCTCGTTAGTTAGAGGAGGGGTCGTCAGAGTTTTGGGAGGAATTTTAGATGCGAACGAAAATACGAGCGAGCCATTGAATTTAAATATTTTTGTACGTACGCCTAACGTACGTGCGCCCGCTTGCGAGTGGGTCTGAATGAGGGCCTGTGTGAGCTATAACTGCTTGATATATCTTTAGATGAGCTATTACTGCATGGGCTATCTCTGTGTGAGCTATTACTGCATGGGCTATCTCTGTGTGAGCTATTACTGCATGGGCTATCTCTGTGTGAGCTATTACTGCATGGGCTATCTCTGTGTGAGCTATTACTGCATGGGCTATCTCTGTGTGAGCTATTACTGCATGGGCTATCTCTGTGTGAGCTATAACTGCCTGATCTATCTTTAGATGAGCTATTACTGCACGGGCTATCTCTGTGTGAGCTATTACTGCATGGGCTATCTCTGTGTGAGCTATTACTGCATGGGCTATCTCTGTGTGAGCTATTACTGCACGGGCTATCTCTGTGTGAGCTATTACTGCATGGGCTATCTCTGTGTGAGCTATAACTGCCTGATCTATCTTTAGATGAGCTATTACTGCACGGGCTATCTCTGTGTGAGCTATTACTGCATGGGCTATCTCTGTGTGAGCTATTACTGCATGGGCTATCTCTGTGTGAGCTATTACTGCATGGGCTATCTCTGTGTGAGCTATTACTGCATGGGCTATCTCTGTGTGAGCTATTACTGCATGGGCTATCTCTGTGTGAGCTATAACTGCCTGATCTATCTTTAGATTAGGGGTGTGCACCGGCCACTTTTCGTGTTTTGTGTTTTGGTTTTGGATCTGGATCTTTCTTCGTGTTTTGGATCTGGATTGGTTTTGCCAAAACCACCCTTCCGTGTTTTGGGTTCTGGGTTTTGTGTTTTGGATCTGTATTTTTTTTAAAAAAAGCATAAAAACAGCTAAAATCACAGAATTTGTAGGTTTTTCTGCTCCTATGCTATTATTAACCTCAATAACCTTAATTTCCACTCATTTCCAGTCTATTCTGAACACCTCACACCTCACAATAGTGTTTTTATGTCCAAAAGGTTGCACCGAGGTAGCTGGATGACTATGCTAAGCGACACGAGTGGGCGGCACAAACACGTGACCCATCTAGGAGTGACACTGCAGTGGCAGGCAGGATGGCAGTTAGAAAAACTAGGCCCCAAACTGTACATAATGCAAAGAAAAAAAGAGGTGCAAGATGGAATTGTCCTTGGGCCCTCCCACCCACCCTTATGTTGTATAAACAGGACATACACACTTTAACAAATCAATCATTTCAGCGCCAGGGTCTGCCACACAACTGTGGCTGAAATGATTGGTTCGTTTGGGCCCCCACAAAACAAGCTGGCAATTAATGTGTCCCTGCACAAACTGGCTCTACGGAGGCAAGATGTCATCCTCATCCTCCTCATCCACCGATTCCTCACCCTCTTCAGTGTGTACATCCTCAACCTCACAAAGTATTAACTCGTCCCCACTTGAATCCACCACCACAGGTCCCTCTGTACCTTCTGGAGGCTGGTCTCCCTGGAAGAGCTGATAATTCATTTTGATGAACATCATCTTCTCCACATTCTGTGGAAGCAACCTCCTACGCCTTTCGCTGACAAGGTTCCCGGCTGCACTAAACACTCTTTCGGAGTACACACTGGAGGGGGGGCAACTCAGGTAAAATAGAGCCAGTTTGTACAGGGGCCTCCAAATTGCCTCTTTTTCCTGCCAGTACAGGTATGGACTGTCTGACATGCCTACTTGGATGCTGTCACCGATGTAATCCTCCACCATTCTGTCAATGGTGACAGTATCATATGCAGTGACAGTAGACATGTCAGAAATTGTTGCCAGGTCCTTCAGTCCGGACCAGATGTCCAAACTTGGTCCTGCCTGCCCTGCATCACCGCCAGCGGGTTGCTTAGGATACCTAAGTTTTTTCCTGGCAGCCCCAGTTGCGGGAGAAAATGAAGAAGGAGCCGTTGACGTGTCACGTTCCGCTTCAGCTGACAGTGTGTTCACCAGCAGGTCTTTGCACCTCTGCAGGCTTGTGTCGGCCGGAAAGAGAGACACCACATAGGCTTTAAACCTAGGATCGAGCACGGTGGCCAAAATGTAGTGGTCTGATTTCAACAGATTGACCACCCTGGAATCCTGGCAAAGCGAATGAAGGGCTTCATCCACAAGTCCCACATGCCGAGCGGAATCGCTCCGTCTTAGCTCCTCCTTCACTTTCTCCAGCTGCTTCTGCAAAAGCCTGATGAGGGGAATGACCTGACTCAAGCTGGCAGTGTCTGAACTGACTTCACGTGTGGCAAGTTCGAAGGGCTGAAGAACCTTGCACAACACGGAAATCATTCTCCACTGCGCTTGAGTCAGGTGCATACCCCCTCCTTTGCCTATGTCATAGGTGGATGTATAGGCTTGTATGGCCTTTTGCTGCTCCTCCATCCTCTGAAGCATATAGAGGGTTGAGTTCCACCGCGTCACAACCTCTTGCTTCAGGTGATGGCGGGGCAGGTTCAAGAGTGTTTGCTGGCGCTCCAGTCTTCGGCACGCAGTCGCTGAATGGCGAAAGTGGCCAGAAATTTTTCGGGCCACCCAAAGCGTCTCCTGCACGCCCCTGTCGCTTTTCAGAAAATTCTGCACCACCAAGTTTATTGTGTGAGCAAAACATGGGACGTGCTGGAATTTGCCCAGATGTAATGCCCGCACAATATTGGTGGCGTTGTCAGATATCACAAATCCCCAGGAGAGTCTAAGTGGGGTAAGCCACTGGGCGATGATTTCCCTCAGTTTCTCTAAGAGGTTGTCGGCGGTGTGCCTCTTACTGAAACCGGTGATACACAGCGTAGCCTACCTTGTAACGAGCTGGCGTTTCTGAGATGCTGCTACTGGTGACGCTGCTGCTGTTGCTGCGTAAGGTGATACATCTACCCAGTGGGCTGTCACAGTCATATAGTCCTTAGTCTGCCCTGTTCCACTTGTCCACATGTCCGTGGTTAAGTGGACATTGTGTACAACGGCATTTTTCAGGACACTGAGGACACTTTTTCTGACGTTTCTGTACAGTCTCGGTATCGCCTGCCTAGTGAAGTGGAATCTAGACGGGATTTGGAACCGGGGACACACTACCTCCATCAATTGTCTAAATCCCACTGCACTAATGGCGGATACCGGACGCACGTCTAACACCAACATAGCAGTCAAGGCCTCAGTTATACGTTTTGCTTCAGGATGACTGCTGTCGTACTTCATCCTCCTCGCTAAGGACTGTTGGAGGGTCAATTGTTTAGTAAAAGTAGTGGTGTTCCTACTTCCTCTCTGGGATGATGAACGACTCCCAGCAGCAGCAGCAACAGCAGCAGCGGCAGCAGTAGGCGTAGCAATGCAGGATCCTCCGGAGGAATCCCGGATAGGAGAGTCAGTCATGCCAGTGATATGGCCTGCAGGACTACTTCCGATCCTGACTAAGGAGGAAATTGACGAGGAGGGAGTTGACGGTGTGGTTTGCAGGCGCTTGGATACAACAGGACAACGGGATTTAGGTGTCCCTGGACTGCTTACGGTCTGAGCCAAAGTTTCTGAACTTGACAGTAACTTTTTATGAACGCGCTGCAGGTGCCGTATAAGGGAGGATGTTCCTAGGTGGTTGACGTCCCTACCCCTACTTATTTCACCTTTACATATGGTACATATGGCAAGACAGTTGTTGTCCGGATTTGGATAGAAATATTGCCAGACCAAAGAGGTGGAATGTTTGGTCTTCTGCCCAGGCATGACCGTGATGGGCTTTTTCATCCCACGGACAACAACTGTCTCCCCCGGAGCCTGATTTAAACAAACCACATCACCATCAGAATCCTCCTCGCCAACTTCCTCCTCAGCGCCAGCTACACCAGTATCCTCATCCTGTTGTACTTCAACAGTGACATCTTCAATTTGCATATCAGCAAGTGGACTGTGGGTGCTCCTTTCAGCACTTGCAGGGGGCGTGCAAATGGTGGAAAGAGCCACCTCTTCCCGTCCAGTGCTGGGAAGGTCAGGCATCGCAACCACCACCACACTTGGACTCTCTTTGGGGATTTGTGATATCTTCTTAGAAAGCACAGTTCTTCGCTGTGCTTTTGCCAGCTTAACTCTTTTGATTTTTTTAGTGGGAGGAGTGCTTCCATCGTCATGTGAAGCTGAACCACTAGTCATGAACATACTAGGGATCGACCTTAGCCGTTCCTTGCCACTCCGTGTCGTAAATGGCATATTGGCAAGTTTACGTTTCTCTTCAGCTGATTTAAATGTCTTTTTCAAGGTCATTTTCCTGAACTTTGCCATTTGGGATTGTATGTGCCCTCTACTATGACATTGGGCATCGGCCTTGGCAGACGACGTTGATGGCATGTTATCGTCTATGTCATGACTAGTGGCAGCAGCTTCAGCACTAGGAGGAAGTGGTTCTTGATCTTTCTCTATTTTATTTTTATCGGAGAAAGTTTGGTCCTCCATTTATGTTATATCGATTTGATATATACGTGCGGCTAAACACAGAAAATAAATTTTTTTTTGGTTCGGACTGGAGTGTACTTTGTGGGTTACAGCACCCTTTAACGGTCAAGCCAGCCGGCCCTTTACTTATGACACAGGCGCACTCTTGGCACTACTTTGTTGATGCACGTGCGGCTACTGCGCACACAATTCACAAACACAGAAAATAATTTTTTTTTGGTTTGGACTGGAGTGTACTTTGGGGGTTACAGCACCCTTTAACGGTCAAGCCAGCCGGCCCTTTACTTATGACACAGGCGCACGCTTGGCACTACTTTGTTGATGCACGTGCGGCTACTGCGCACACAATTCACAAACACAGAAAATAATTTTTTTTTGGTTTGGACTGGAGTGTACTTTCGGGGGTTACAGCACCCTTTAACGGTCAAGCCAGCTGGCCCTTTACTTATGACACAGGCGCACGCTTGGCACTACTTTGTTGATGCACGTGCGGCTACTGCGCACACAATTCACAAACACAGAAAATAATTTTTTTTTAGGTTTGGACTGGAGTGTACTTTCGGGGGTTACAGCACCCTTAACGGTCAAGCCAGCCGGCCCTTTACTTATGACACAGGCGCACGCTTGGCACTACTTTGTTGATGCACGTGCGGCTACTGCGCACACAATTCACAAACACAGAAAATAATTTTTTTTTTGGTTTGGACTGGAGTGTACTTTCGGGGGTTACAGCACCCTTAACGGTCAAGCCAGCCGGCCCTTTACTTATGACACAGGCGCACGCTTGGCACTACTTTGTTGATGCACGTGCGGCTACTGCGCACACAATTCACAAACACAGAAAATAATTTTTTTTTTGGTTTGGACTGGAGTGTACTTTCGGGAGTTACAGCACCCTTAACGGTCAAGCCAGCCGGCCCTTTACTTATGACACAGGCGCACGCTTGGCACTACTTTGTTGATGCACGTGCGGCTACTGCGCACACAATTCACAAACACAGAAAATAATTTTTTTTTGGTTTGGACTGGAGTGTACTTTCAGGGGTTACAGCACCCTTTAACGGTCAAGCCAGCCGGCCCTTTACTTATGACACAGGCGCACGCTTGGCACTACTTTGTTGATGCACGTGCTGCTACTGCGCACACAATTCACAAACACAGAAAATAATTTTTTTTTGGTTTGGACTGGAGTGTACTTTCAGGGGTTACAGCACCCTTTAACGGTCAAGCCAGCCGGCCCTTTACTTATGACACAGGCGCACGCTTGGCACTACTTTGTTGATGCACGTGCGGCTACTGCGCACACAATTCACAAACACAGAAAATAATTTTTTTTTGGTTTGGACTGGAGTGTACTTTCGGGGGTTACAGCACCCTTTAACGGTCAAGCCAGCCGGCCCTTTACTTATGACACAGGCGCACTCTTGGCACTACTTTGTTGATGCACGTGCGGCTACTGCGCACACAATTCACAAACACAGAAAATAATTTTTTTTTAGGTTTGGACTGGAGTGTACTTTCGGGGGTTACAGCACCCTTAACGGTCAAGCCAGCCGGCCCTTTACTTATGACACAGGCGCACGCTTGGCACTACTTTGTTGATGCACGTGCGGCTACTGCGCACACAATTCACAAACACAGAAAATAATTTTTTTTTGGTTTGGACTGGAGTGTACTTTCGGGGGTTACAGCACCCTTTAACGGTCAAGCCAGCCGGCCCTTTACTTATGACACAGGCGCACGCTTGGCACTACTTTGTTGATGCACGTGCGGCTACTGCGCACACAATTCACAAACACAGAAAATAATTTTTTTTTAGGTTTGGACTGGAGTGTACTTTCGGGGGTTACAGCACCCTTAACGGTCAAGCCAGCCGGCCCTTTACTTATGACACAGGCGCACGCTTGGCACTACTTTGTTGATGCACGTGCGGCTACTGCGCACACAATTCACAAACACAGAAAATAATTTTTTTTTTGGTTTGGACTGGAGTGTACTTTCGGGGGTTACAGCACCCTTAACGGTCAAGCCAGCCGGCCCTTTACTTATGACACAGGCGCACGCTTGGCACTACTTTGTTGATGCACGTGCGGCTACTGCGCACACAATTCACAAACACAGAAAATAATTTTTTTTTGGTTTGGACTGGAGTGTACTTTCGGGGGTTACAGCACCCTTTAACGGTCAAGCCAGCCGGCCCTTTACTTATGACACAGGCGCACGCTTGGCACTACTTTGTTGATGCACGTGCGGCTACTGCGCACACAATTCACAAACACAGAAAATAATTTTTTTTTAGGTTTGGACTGGAGTGTACTTTCGGGGGTTACAGCACCCTTAACGGTCAAGCCAGCCGGCCCTTTACTTATGACACAGGCGCACGCTTGGCACTACTTTGTTGATGCACGTGCGGCTACTGCGCACACAATTCACAAACACAGAAAATAATTTTTTTTTTGGTTTGGACTGGAGTGTACTTTCGGGGGTTACAGCACCCTTAACGGTCAAGCCAGCCGGCACTTTACTTATGACACAGGCGCACGCTTGGCACTACTTTGTTGATGCACGTGCGGCTACTGCGCACACAATTCACAAACACAGAAAATATATTATTTTTTTAGCACTTGGGGGAGCACCCCTGATGGACAGAGCACCCCCTGGACAACACTACAGCACCCCTTTAGGACTGGGACACTGCACAGGACTTTGGAACTGACTGCACAACACAGTCCAGCCAGCCCCTATGGACTTTGAAGTAGTGGACACAGCCCCTATTAACAACAGCAGCACAGCACAACACAGCCAGCCCCTATGGACTTTGAAGTAGTGGACAACAGCAGCACTACACTACACTACACTACACAGCACTAACTCCCACCCTCCCTCTTCACTGTCCACAGCCGAGTGAGAAAATGGCGCCGACGCGGGTACCTTATATAGGATCCAAAACCCGCGAGACTCGGAAGGCGGGATGATGACGTTTTGCCTCGATGTCAGATCCGAGTCAGGCGGGAAAAGTCGAGCCTGACTCGGATCGGACTCGGATCGGGGGGGCTCGGGGGGGTTCGGATTTCAGAAATCCGAACCCGCTCACCCCTACTTTAGATGAGCTATTACTGCATGGGTTCTCAGCTTGATCTATCTCTGTGTGAGCTATGTTTATGTGAGCTATTACAGCCCTGTACCCCTCACAGCACAACATCACAGCAAGGCATGATTGCTGCCATGGGTTTCCCATTGCCTTCAATTGTAATATATTTCCAGCTGGTCGCGCTGGTGCTGCCACACTGGATTCTGGGTCTATTGCCGGACAGCTGGTGGAAGTGGGGGTGCTCTGACACCCCTATGGTCTTTGCAGTCTGAGGGTGTGGGGGTAAGATTTAGCACCTTGGCTGCACCTGCGGCATACGTCACACGGGCTCAGCAGTTAGAAAATGTGTGCGGCCTCTCCCTCCTTTTCTTTTATACAAAGCAAAAACTATTAGCAGTGCATGCATATTCAGTAATAACAGGCTGAATGACACGCCCAGTGGTAAGGGCGCTATTAAGTTGGTCCTTTCGGGCATTAGGTATATGGTTATGAATGTGGTAAGTTATGTATCGGTAAGCCAACAGTTTGATATATTAAAAAATGACTGTAGGGAGGCAGTTGTATTCATATCTGGTTGCGGGCAAAAAGCAGTTCTCCAGCGCTCATGTCAGCCGCAGCTCGTGGGCTGTGGGAATATGTAATGTACAGGGCTGGGAGGTTCCCTCGCTGCTCTGCGTCAGGAGACGGCGGTCTTATGCTCGCTTGTTGTTTGTGTTATTGTGAGGGCTCATTTCATACATAACCCACGACTACAAGGCCGTGGCGTATCTCGTTTCTCGGCCATATGCCGTTTCCTCAGAAGCTTACCAGCCCACCTCCGCACATCTTTTTATTTGGTCTATTCACAGCTGCTGGTCATTGTCAACAAACCAGTTTTTATTCATCTAGTCATACAAAACAGTTTTATTAATCAATACTATTAGTAGAGCACTTATTTCATAAATAAATGCAGTGCATTTTTTATACATGTTAAATGCGTTACAGCACGTTATCATTATTACCAGTTATTATTATTATCAGTTATTTATATAGCGCACACATATTCCACAGCGCTTTACAGAGAATATTTGGCCATTCACATCAGTCCCTGCCCCAGTGGAGCTGACAATCTATGATCCCTACCACATGCTCACACACATACACACTAGGGGTGAGCGGGTTCGGATTTCTGAAATCCGAACCCCACCGAGCCCCCCCGATCCGAGTCCGATCCGAGTCAGGCTCGACTTTTCCCGCCTGACTCGGATTCTGAAATCGAGGCAAAACGTCATCTTCCCGCCTTCCGAGTCTCGCGGGTTTTGGATCCTATATAAGGTACCCACGTCGGCGCCATTTTCTCACTCGGCTGTGGACAGTGAAGAGGGAGGGTGGGAGTTAGGGCTGTGTAGTGTAGTGTAGTGTAGTGCTGCTGTTATCCACTACTTCAAAGTCCATAGGGGCTGGCTGTGTTGTGCTGTGCTGCTGTTGTTAATAGGGGCTGTGTCCACTACTTCAAAGTCCATAGGGGCTGGCTGGACTGTGTTGTGCAGTCAGTTCTCCATAGGGGCTGTGTCCACTCCAAAGTCCTGTGCAGTGGCCCAGTCCTAAAGAGGTGCTGTAGTGTTGTCCAGGGGGTGCTCTGTCCATCAGGGGTGCTCCCCCCAAGTGCTAAAAAAATAATATATTTTCTGTGTTTGTGAATTGTGTGCGCAGTAGCCGCACGTGCATCAACAAAGTAGTGCCAAGCGTGCGCCTGTGTCATAAGTAAAGGGCCGGCTGGCTTGACCGTTAAAGGGTGCTGTAACCCCCGAAAGTACACTCCAGTCCAAACCAAAAAAAAATTATTTTCTGTGTTTGTGAATTGTGTGCGCAGTAGCCGCACGTGCATCAACAAAGTAGTGCCAAGCGTGCGCCTGTGTCATAAGTAAAGGGCCGGCTGGCTTGACCGTTAAGGGTGCTGTAACCCCCGAAAGTACACTCCAGTCCAAACCAAAAAAAAAATTATTTTCTGTGTTTGTGAATTGTGTGCGCAGTAGCCGCACGTGCATCAACAAAGTAGTGCCAAGCGTGCGCCTGTGTCATAAGTAAAGGGCCGGCTGGCTTGACCGTTAAGGGTGCTGTAACCCCCGAAAGTACACTCCAGTCCAAACCAAAAAAAAAATTATTTTCTGTGTTTGTGAATTGTGTGCGCAGTAGCCGCACGTGCATCAACAAAGTAGTGCCAAGCGTGCGCCTGTGTCATAAGTAAAGGGCCGGCTGGCTTGACCGTTAAAGGGTGCTGTAACCCCCGAAAGTACACTCCAGTCCAAACCAAAAAAAAAATTATTTTCTGTGTTTGTGAATTGTGTGCGCAGTAGCCGCACGTGCATCAACAAAGTAGTGCCAAGCGTGCGCCTGTGTCATAAGTAAAGGGCCGGCTGGCTTGACCGTTAAGGGTGCTGTAACCCCCGAAAGTACACTCCAGTCCAAACCAAAAAAAAAATTATTTTCTGTGTTTGTGAATTGTGTGCGCAGTAGCCGCACGTGCATCAACAAAGTAGTGCCAAGCGTGCGCCTGTGTCATAAGTAAAGGGCCGGCTGGCTTGACCGTTAAGGGTGCTGTAACCCCCGAAAGTACACTCCAGTCCAAACCAAAAAAAAAATTATTTTCTGTGTTTGTGAATTGTGTGCGCAGTAGCCGCACGTGCATCAACAAAGTAGTGCCAAGCGTGCGCCTGTGTCATAAGTAAAGGGCCGGCTGGCTTGACCGTTAAAGGGTGCTGTAACCCCCAAAGTACACTCCAGTCCAAACCCCCAAAAAAATTATTTTCTGTGTTTGTGAATTGTGTGCGCAGTAGCCGCACGTGCATCAACAAAGTAGTGCCAAGCGTGCGCCTGTGTCATAAGTAAAGGGCCGGCTGGCTTGACCGTTAAAGGGTGCTGTAACCCCCGAAAGTACACTCCAGTCCAAACCAAAAAAAAATTATTTTCTGTGTTTGTGAATTGTGTGCGCAGTAGCCGCACGTGCATCAACAAAGTAGTGCCAAGCGTGCACCTGTGTCATAAGTAAAGGGCCGGCTGGCTTGACCGTTAAGGGTGCTGTAACCCCCGAAAGTACACTCCAGTCCAAACCAAAAAAAAAATTATTTTCTGTGTTTGTGAATTGTGTGCGCAGTAGCCGCACGTGCATCAACAAAGTAGTGCCAAGCGTGCGCCTGTGTCATAAGTAAAGGGCCGGCTGGCTTGACCGTTAAAGGGTGCTGTAACCCCCGAAAGTACACTCCAGTCCAAACCAAAAAAAAATTATTTTCTGTGTTTGTGAATTGTGTGCGCAGTAGCCGCACGTGCATCAACAAAGTAGTGCCAAGCGTGCGCCTGTGTCATAAGTAAAGGGCCGGCTGGCTTGACCGTTAAGGGTGCTGTAACCCCCGAAAGTACACTCCAGTCCAAACCAAAAAAAAAATTATTTTCTGTGTTTGTGAATTGTGTGCGCAGTAGCCGCACGTGCATCAACAAAGTAGTGCCAAGCGTGCGCCTGTGTCATAAGTAAAGGGCCGGCTGGCTTGACCGTTAAGGGTGCTGTAACCCCCGAAAGTACACTCCAGTCCAAACCAAAAAAAAAATTATTTTCTGTGTTTGTGAATTGTGTGCGCAGTAGCCGCACGTGCATCAACAAAGTAGTGCCAAGCGTGCGCCTGTGTCATAAGTAAAGGGCCGGCTGGCTTGACCGTTAAAGGGTGCTGTAACCCCCGAAAGTACACTCCAGTCCAAACCAAAAAAAAAATTATTTTCTGTGTTTGTGAATTGTGTGCGCAGTAGCCGCACGTGCATCAACAAAGTAGTGCCAAGCGTGCGCCTGTGTCATAAGTAAAGGGCCGGCTGGCTTGACCGTTAAGGGTGCTGTAACCCCCGAAAGTACACTCCAGTCCAAACCAAAAAAAAAATTATTTTCTGTGTTTGTGAAATGTGTGCGCAGTAGCCGCACGTGCATCAACAAAGTAGTGCCAAGCGTGCGCCTGTGTCATAAGTAAAGGGCCGGCTGGCTTGACCGTTAAGGGTGCTGTAACCCCCGAAAGTACACTCCAGTCCAAACCAAAAAAAAAATTATTTTCTGTGTTTGTGAATTGTGTGCGCAGTAGCCGCACGTGCATCAACAAAGTAGTGCCAAGCGTGCGCCTGTGTCATAAGTAAAGGGCCGGCTGGCTTGACCGTTAAAGGGTGCTGTAACCCCCAAAGTACACTCCAGTCCAAACCCCAAAAAAAATTATTTTCTGTGTTTGTGAATTGTGTGCGCAGTAGCCGCACGTGCATCAACAAAGTAGTGCCAAGCGTGCGCCTGTGTCATAAGTAAAGGGCCGGCTGGCTTGACCGTTAAAGGGTGCTGTAACCCCCGAAAGTACACTCCAGTCCAAACCAAAAAAAAATTATTTTCTGTGTTTGTGAATTGTGTGCGCAGTAGCCGCACGTGCATCAACGAAGTAGTGCCAAGCGTGCGCCTGTGTCATAAGTAAAGGGCCGGCTGGCTTGACCGTTAAGGGTGCTGTAACCCCCGAAAGTACACTCCAGTCCAAACCAAAAAAAAAATTATTTTCTGTGTTTGTGAATTGTGTGCGCAGTAGCCGCACGTGCATCAACAAAGTAGTGCCAAGCGTGCGCCTGTGTCATAAGTAAAGGGCCGGCTGGCTTGACCGTTAAAGGGTGCTGTAACCCCCGAAAGTACACTCCAGTCCAAACCAAAAAAAAAATTATTTTCTGTGTTTGTGAATTGTGTGCGCAGTAGCCGCACGTGCATCAACAAAGTAGTGCCAAGCGTGCGCCTGTGTCATAAGTAAAGGGCCGGCTGGCTTGACCGTTAAAGGGTGCTGTAACCCCCGAAAGTACACTCCAGTCCAAACCAAAAAAAAATTATTTTCTGTGTTTGTGAATTGTGTGCGCAGTAGCCGCACGTGCATCAACAAAGTAGTGCCAAGCGTGCGCCTGTGTCATAAGTAAAGGGCTGGCTGGCTTGACCGTTAAAGGGTGCTGTAACCCCCGAAAGTACACTCCAGTCCAAACCAAAAAAAAATTATTTTCTGTGTTTGTGAATTGTGTGCGCAGTAGCCGCACGTGCATCAACAAAGTAGTGCCAAGCGTGCGCCTGTGTCATAAGTAAAGGGCCGGCTGGCTTGACCGTTAAAGGGTGCTGTAACCCACAAAGTACACTCCAGTCCAAACCAAAAAAAAAATTATTTTCTGTGTTTAGCCGCACGTATATATCAAATCGATATAACATAAATGGAGGACCAAACTTTCTCCGATAAAAATAAAATAGAGAAAGATCAAGAACCACTTCCTCCTAGTGCTGAAGCTGCTGCCACTAGTCATGACATAGATGATAACATGCCATCAACGTCGTCTGCCAAGGCCGATGCCCAATGTCATAGTAGAGGGCACATACAATCCCAAATGGCAAAGTTCAGGAAAATGACCTTGAAAAAGACATTTAAATCAGCTGAAGAGAAACGTAAACTTGCCAATATGCCATTTACGACACGGAGTGGCAAGGAACGGCTAAGGTCGATCCCTAGTATGTTCATGACTAGTGGTTCAGCTTCACATGACGATGGAAGCCCTCCTCCCACTAAAAAAATCAAAAGAGTTAAGCTGGCAAAAGCACAGCGAAGAACTGTGCTTTCTAAGAAGATATCACAAATCCCCAAGGAGAGTCCAAGTGTGGTGGTGGTTGCGATGCCTGACCTTCCCAGCACTGGACGGGAAGAGGTGGCTCTTTCCACCATTTGCACGCCCCCTGCAAGTGCTGAAAGGAGCACCCACAGTCCACTTGCTGATATGCAAATTGAAGATGTCACTGTTGAAGTACAACAGGATGAGGATACTGGTGTAGCTGGCGCTGAGGAGGAAGTTGGCGAGGAGGATTCTGATGGTGATGTGGTTTGTTTAAATCAGGCTCCGGGGGAGACAGTTGTTGTCCGTGGGATGAAAAAGCCCATCACGGTCATGCCTGGGCAGAAGACCAAACATTCCACCTCTTTGGTCTGGCAATATTTCTATCCAAATCCGGACAACAACTGTCTTGCCATATGTACCATATGTAAAGGTGAAATAAGTAGGGGTAGGGACGTCAACCACCTAGGAACATCCTCCCTTATACGGCACCTGCAGCGCGTTCATAAAAAGTTACTGTCAAGTTCAGAAACTTTGGCTAAGACCGTAAGCAGTCCAGGGACACCTAAATCCCGTTGTCCTGTTGTATCCAAGCGCCTGCAAACCACACCGTCAACTCCCTCCTCGTCAATTTCCTCCTTAGTCAGGATCGGAAGTAGTCCTGCAGGCCATGTCACTGGCATGACTGACTCTCCTATCCGGGATTCCTCTGGAGGATCCTGCATTGCTACGCCTACTGCTGCCGCTGCTGCTGTTGCTGCTGCTGGGAGTCGTTCATCATCCCAGAGAGGAAGTAGGAACACCACTACTTTTACTAAACAATTGACCCTCCAACAGTCCTTAGCGAGGAGGATGAAGTACGACAGCAGTCATCCTGAAGCAAAACGTATAACTGAGGCCTTGACCGCTATGTTGGTGT
This sequence comes from Taudactylus pleione, assembly GCA_031769625.1. NCBI lineage: Eukaryota > Metazoa > Chordata > Amphibia > Anura > Myobatrachidae > Taudactylus > Taudactylus pleione. The sequence goes on from JAUIMM010000745.1 coordinate 1,757,599, forward strand.
TAGACGTGCGTCCGGTATCCGCCATTAGTGCAGTGGGATTTAGACAATTGATGGAGGTAGTGTGTCCCCGGTTCCAAATCCCGTCTAGATTCCACTTCACTAGGCAGGCGATACCGAGACTGTACAGAAACGTCAGAAAAAGTGTCCTCAGTGTCCTGAAAAATGCCGTTGTACACAATGTCCACTTAACCACGGACATGTGGACAAGTGGAACAGGGCAGACTAAGGACTATATGACTGTGACAGCCCACTGGGTAGATGTATCACCTTACGCAGCAACAGCAGCAGCGTCACCAGTAGCAGCATCTCAGAAATGCCAGCTCGTTACAAGGCAGGCTACGCTGTGTATCACCGGTTTCAGTAAGAGGCACACCGCCGACAACCTCTTAGAGAAACTGAGGGAAATCATCGCCCAGTGGCTTACCCCACTTAGACTCTCCTGGGGATTTGTGATATCTGACAACGCCACCAATATTGTGCGGGCATTACATCTGGGCAAATTCCAGCACGTCCCATGTTTTGCTCACACAATAAACTTGGTGGTGCAGAATTTTCTGAAAAGCGACAGGGGCGTGCAGGAGACGCTTTGGGTGGCCCGAAAAATTTCTGGCCACTTTCGCCATTCAGCGACTGCGTGCCGAAGACTGGAGCGCCAGCAAACACTCTTGAACCTGCCCCGCCATCACCTGAAGCAAGAGGTTGTGACGCGGTGGAACTCAACCCTCTATATGCTTCAGAGGATGGAGGAGCAGCAAAAGGCCATACAAGCCTATACATCCACCTATGACATAGGCAAAGGAGGGGGTATGCACCTGACTCAAGCGCAGTGGAGAATGATTTCCGTGTTGTGCAAGGTTCTCCAGCCCTTCGAACTTGCCACACGTGAAGTCAGTTCAGACACTGCCAGCTTGAGTCAGGTCATTCCCCTCATCAGGCTTTTGCAGAAGCAGCTGGAGAAAGTGAAGGAGGAGCTAAGAAGGAGCGATTCCGCTCGGCATGTGGGACTTGTGGATGAAGCCCTTCATTCGCTTTGCCAGGATTCCAGGGTGGTCAATCTGTTGAAATCAGACCACTACGTTTTGGCCACCGTGCTCGATCCTAGGTTTAAAGCCTATGTGGTGTCTCTCTTTCCGGCCGACACAAGCCTGCAGAGGTGCAAAGACCTGCTGGTGAACACACTGTCAGCTGAAGCGGAACGTGACACGTCAACGGCTCCTTCTTCATTTTCTCCTGCAACTGGGGCTGCCAGGAAAAAACTTAGGTATCCTAAGCAACCCGCTGGCGGTGATGCAGGGCAGGCAGGACCAAGTTTGGACATCTGGTCCGGACTGAAGGACCTGGCAACAATTTCTGACATGTCTACTGTCACTGCATATGATACTGTCACCATTGACAGAATGGTGGAGGATTACATCGGTGACAGCATCCAAGTAGGCATGGCAGACAGTCCATACCTGTACTGGCAGGAAAAAGAGGCAATTTGGAGGCCCCTGTACAAACTGGCTCTATTTTACCTGAGTTGCCCCCCCTCCAGTGTGTACTCCGAAAGAGTGTTTAGTGCAGCCGGGAACCTTGTCAGCGAAAGGCATAGGAGGTTGCTTCCACAGAATGTGGAGAAGATGATGTTCATCAAAATGAATTATCAGCTCTTCCAGGGAGACCAGCCTCCAGAAGGTACAGAGGGACCTGTGGTGGTGGATTCAAGTGGGGACGAGTTAATACTTTGTGAGGATGAGGATGTACACACTGAAGAGGGTGAGGAATCGGTGGATGAGGAGGATGAGGATGACATCTTGCCTCCATAGAGCCAGTTTGTGCAGGGACACATTAATTGCCAGCTTGTTTTGTGGGGGCCCAAACGAACCAATCATTTCAGCCACAGTTGTGTGGCAGACCCTGGCGCTGAAATGATTGGTTTGTTAAAGTGTGCATGTCCTGTTTATACAACATAAGGGTGGGTGGGAGGGCCCAAGGACAATTCCATCTTGCACCTCTTTTTTTTCTTTGCATTATGTACAGTTTGGGGCCTAGTTTTTCAAACTGCCATCCTGTCTGCCACTGCAGTTTCACGCCTAGATGGGTCACGTGTTTGTGCCGCCCACTCGTGTCGCTTAGCATAGTCATCCAGCTACCTCGGTGCAACGTTTTGGACATAAAAACACTATTGTGAGGTGTGAGGTGTTCAGAATAGACTGGAAATGAGTGGAAATTAAGGTTATTGAGGTTAATAATAGCATAGGAGCAGAAAAACCTACAAATTCTGTGATTTTAGCTGTTTTTATGCTTTTTTAAAAAAAAATACAGATCCAAAACACAAAACCCAGAACCCAAAACACGGAAGGGTGGTTTTGGCAAAACCAATCCAGATCCAAAACACGAAGAAAGATCCAGATCCAAAACCAAAACACAAAACACGAAAAGTGGCCGGTGCACACCCCTAATACACACTAGGGTTAATTTATGTTTAGAGCCAATTAACCTAAAAGTATGTTTTTGGTGTGTGGGAGGAAACCAGAGTGCCCGGTGGAGGCCCACGCGGGCACAGGGAGATTGTTCGGGCTCCACACATGTAGGACCGTAAGCCAGCATGTCAGAAACCACGGTGCCGTTGGCCCTTTGTTCTGTGGTTCTTCTGCACGGTTCCTTATTAGATTATTGCGTTAAGATGTTGTCATATGACCTTCATTTATTACAACAAACATTCATGTTATAGTCATGCACATGGTTGACTTTCGAAAATTATAAGTCAGTACGCACAATGAAGTTATATTGATTTAATATTAATACAAGTAATTCATTACCTCAATCTTATTAAGACCGTATCATCCATTAAACTCATTTATTACAGCAAAACATTCATGTTTAGTCATGCACATGGATAAGAAAATAAGTGCGGCAGAGAAGTGTGGATAAGGAACATATGTATCATGGACTATTCATCAGCTAATCAATCACAAATGTGTTCTTGCACACTATTACTAATATCACGCTATTACATACTTTCTATTTCATAAATGTACTAAATTACATTACATGGGTATCCCTAAGTTTCATAGAGTTTGGGAGTGTCTTGGGACCCTATGACCACGTAGGGACTTGAAGCGTGTGCCGCTCCCCCTCCCACCATGCGCTCAAGTTGGAGTCAGCTTGTGAATGGTATCACTGGCTCATAGTCTAAAATCAAGTATTAGGAGCCTATCATCTCCTCTTCTGTTATTCTTCACTTGTTTACGCTCTTTCTCTGTTATAAAATGTTTGGACCACCCCTTTTTGGTCATAAGTGTGCATGCATAGGAACACCACGTGTCAGTGCGTTATTTTTCTTTTGCCCATATGATTTAACCTTATACTTTCTGTAGTTGAATTGTATTAATCCCTGTATAGTAATTTATGCTCTTTACCTGTAGCCGGTGCTCGTGCATGCATAGGACCACTTAGTTCTGGGGTAATTTTTCTTTTGTCCGTATAATTTCATTTATACTTTCGGTAGTTGATTACATTTTATTCACATAGGATTTTCTGGCCCTTTCCCTATAGCCGGCGCCTGCGGTTGGTTTTTCTTACCCATGAGTGGGTGCTTTTCCATACCGTTTTAATTTGAGCACTTTTTCTAATACATTGTGAGGTCATACATAAGGTACATTTATGCGATAACTGCTGGTGTGATTTCAATTATCCCCTCGGTGGTCCAGTTACTCCTCAGATTCAGTATCTGGCCTTTGGGAATATTTGTTTTATACTTTACATTTTGGTGTTGAAAATGTTTATGCCAAATATGGTTCATAGGATTTAGGCGAGCTACACATTTTTGCATGGTAGTCTCATCCCTATTCCAATTGAGACCTAATCATATATATTTATTTTATATACAGATACAGGTTCGACCCGAGTCCACCCCCACATGCAACGCTCTTCAAAGTACTCCATATCTTATACACGCACACCCCCCTTTTTATTTTACAAATACATGTTCATAGGATTTAGGTGAGCTACACAGCTTACATTTCATCTGATCCCCATTCATATATACCTAATCATATATTTATATATAAATCTTATATTGGGAAACAGGTTTGACCCGAGTCCACCACACCCATATACAACTTTCTTCTAAGCACACCAGGGGCCGAGTGTGAAAGGGTGAGAGTTTGGAAGGTGTGAGAGTTTAGCAGTGAGCTCTCACATTGGTTGAGTTTTATCTTCAAAATGGAAAAACATCTGAATGAGATTTTAAATCGTGAGAGTTTTCTAAGTCAAAAAAACATGCAAGTTCGCTCTGTTACTTTGTTTTTGGACTCTATTACATTAACAAAAAGTGTCAGAAGCTCTCGCTTCTCTGGGCTCTCGCCCTGTTCCATTTTGGCCCCATATCTTATACACAGCCCTATGTAATAACGGGACATGCCCCTGGCTTGGGTTTCCCTGGGCCATGGGTTGTGGTCTCCTAATGGTTTGTAGAAGCTCGGTCAGTGTTTATGCGGGGTTGCATATATCGGGGAATACTACATCCCTGGATTCAGGAGCCATCGCTGTGTTGCTTGTGTCAGTGGGGGTTTTTTTTGAGGCCCCTGCTGTCATAACAGTCGGGGGCTCTGTTTACAACAAGGGTTGGCATTGTTTGCTCCCCCAGCATCCGATATGTCGGCGTGCTGAGTCCACTAATTAAGCAGCTAGGTATGATTTGAGGCTGTTGTTCCTTGTGTCTCGTTTGCTCTTTACACTGCTGTGCCTGCGCATACGGTTCATTGCCTAATGCAAAGGACCCTGAATTTCGATACTGCCCCTGTTTTTCTTTTGTTTCAGACATCGATGTGGCCGGATCCCCTCCTACCGCCACCCCAGGGATCGATATTGTCGCTTCTGTTGCCAGGAATGGAGTCATCAGCGCAGATGATACCCTGTTCAATTCTCAAGCCGCCATGGAGAGTTTTCGCATGTTGGTCCTTTGCTCCTCAGTCCTTTGATTGCCTATCAGACATTGAGAGTCTTTCTGGCAGCATTGAGAGTCTTTCTGGCAGTCTCAGCTCGGCAAGAGATACAGGCTCTATGATGATGGAAGTCCTATGCCTATGTTCATGTGGACTAATGATGTGTAATGTTTGTTTGTGGACTTGAGTGCTCCGGCCAACTTGCCACCTTTCCGGTGGGGGTCTCGAGGGATTTTGCCCTATTTTTTGCCCTGCGCAGGACAACGTTTGGCTAACACCAATAGTTAAACTGAATGACAAATAACAACATGAATATGAGAATGACATTACTAACGAAAATAAAAAGATCCAGCAGGTTTTTTGAAGGTTTTTACCTCGGGTCAAGTCCTCCTTCCCCCCCTTTCCCTCCCCCCCATCACCTCCCTCTGCAATATGCCATAGTTACGGTACTCATGTGTATTTCATGTATTGCAGGTGGTTTACAGGATTATAGCTCATTTGTTTATCAGACACTTGTTTATATTTTCGGCAGGTCATCCCGCTTTACTAGTTTGGGTTGGGAGTCATTAGTGCCCTGTATACGGATGTCAGGGGAGGACTTTGGTTTCTCCTTTGGTCTTAGCAATTCACCTGGGTGAGAATGATTTGTGCCAGCAATTGTCGCTTTACTTGTGGCACACTATTTGTCATGATTTGGGTGGGTTGCTTGGCTTTGGCCAGATGTCGTGATATTTTGTCCGATATTGTGCTAGTTTTTTCCTGTTGATGTAGGTGCATGGTTGGGGGGGGTAGATTTGTGGAGCATCACCCTTTAATGGGGTACAAGATGCCTAGCAGGGACAAATTTCATTTATAGACTGTTTTTTGTTTGGTGTGGGGAGGTTTTAGAGAGTAGGTTGTATGGTGGCGGGCACGTTCCATCATTGGGAACTTGCGTGGTGGGAAAGAACGGCAGTATCTATAAAGCGTCCACCTTACTGCAGTATGAGCGGTGCGCCCCCTTCTATGCATTGGTTAGGCTGATTTTACCCTACTGGGGTCAGCGGCACCTCTCGTCGGAGAGGGCTAAAATAGTGCATTGGTATAGGGCTGGATACCGTCTCACTTGCCAGAGAGGGATATCGCCCTTGCAAGTTTTATATCACTATTACACTTGAATTGGGATATTGGCCCATTCAGTGAGTGTTTTACATCCTTGCATAAGTCAAGTGTGGGGCGTCAGGTTACTGGCCGTTCTTTCTTATGCCACCATACTCTGATTGTAAAATAAATAAAGCTGACCATATTTTTTTGATCGCATATATACTTGGTCTGTCTCTTTATTATATTTAAGCTTGGTTTAATAACTTTGTGGTTGCACGCATTATCTGCCGATAGGGAGTTTAAGATAACCGAGGTTCGGATAGAACAGAGGGCACATAAACCCCTAGGCAGGGATGCGTGGGGTTAATAAAGTTACAGTAGGTAGAGGAGTGTTAGTGTTTTTATGGTCAGATTGACATTAGGTTAGGATTGGTGGAGTGTTGTGTAAGGGGTGTGGTTAATAGGAGTGTGGGTAGGTCAGCACTGTTACTCTGCCTCTTTGGAATCTGATCTCCCACCCTCCCTCCCACTTTTTTCCTCTTGTGTCTTGTGTCGGCTTTATTTCAAGGGTGGGAAAGAACGGCAGTATCTATAAAGCATCCACCTTGCTGCAGTATGAGCGGTGCGCCCCCTTCTATGCATTGGTTAGGCTGATTTTACCCTACTGGGGTCAGCGGCACCTCTCGTCGGAGAGGGCTAAAATAGTGCATTGGGATAGGGCTGGATACCGTCTCACTTGCCAGAGAGGGATATTGGCCCATTCAGTGAGTGTTTTACATCCTTGCATAAGTCAAGTGTGGGGCGTCAGGTTACTGGCCGTTCTTTCTTATGCCACCATACTCTGATTGTAAAATAAATAAAGCTGACCATATATTTTTGATCGCATATATACTTGGTCTGTCTCTTTATTATATTTAAGCTTGGTTTAATAACTTTGTGGTTGCACGCATTATCTGCCGATAGGGAGTTTATGTCCCCTCAGTGTCATGTGTAGGTGAATCTGACAAGTGATCTTGCAAAATTCAAAGGGGTATTCAACATGCGGCTTTCCAGCTGCTGTGGAACTACACATCCCAGCATTCCGTGCCAATGTTTTAGTGTGCCGTAATAGCAGTACAGTGGCAGGGCATGCTGGGATGCATAGTTCCACAGCTGCTGCAAGGTCGCATATCGAATACCCTTGGGTCAGTTCCTAAAACAGAAGCAAAATAAAATAATCAGAAAAGGTGGCATCGGGCAGCCGGTCGCCAGTACAGTGCTGCCACCCAGGACTCCGTGGCCTGACTACAAATCCGTCTCTGCCCACTAATGATGACAGCCTATTCTCCTATACTATATGCTGCGATGGCATGTATCACTATTACTGTCACTTCCCTGTCTTCATCTTTTCTGCTCATTTATTGGTTTAATTAAAAAAGTTGGTTTATCATGAAATATTGTACAGATTATAATAATTACAGCTATGAATGTACCAAAGCGCCCATATGTTACTCTGTGGGGAAACGCCAGCGTCTCACTAACAGATGTGCTGTAAATATGGAGACGCTGGGAGGCTACTAAATAAATGTGACTGCACTGAAAGATATGGTATTTATTTATGTCAGCACATAATTCACAGAGAATATGTGTAACCCTCTGTCATTTCAGGTGTTTTATGGCCCATAGATACACCGCGATATTGCGCCATCTGGCGGGCGGCTTACACTACTTCTATAACTAACATCATTCTCGGGCTACACAAGCAGTGGTTCAATAGTTCGGAAGGGGATCCGGCTGTCCTGCGACCGATGACTTTAATAATACCGCAGCGATGTCTATAATAATACCCCAGCGATGTCTATAATAATACCCCAGCGATGTCTATAATAATACCCCAGCAATGTCTATAATAATACCCCAGCAATGTATATAATAATACCCCAGCAATGTCTATAATAATACCCTCGCGATGTCTATAATAATACCCCAGCGATGTCTATAATAATACCCCAGCGATGTCTATAATAATACCCCAGCGATGTCTATAATAATACCTCAGCGATGTCTATAATAATACCCCAGCGATGTCTATAATAATATCCCAGCGATGTCTATAATAATACCCCAGCGATGTCTTTAATAATACCCCAGCGATGTATTTAATAATACCTCAGCGATGTCTTTAATAATACCCAAGCGATGTCTATAATAATACCCCAGCGATGTCTATAATAATACCCCAGCGATGCCTTTAATAATACCCCAGCGATGTCTATAATAATACCCCAGCGATGTCTTAATAATACCCCAGCGATGTCTTTAATAATACCCCAGCGATGTCTGTAATAATACCCCAGTGATGTCTATAATAATACCCCAGCGATGTCTATAATAATACCCCAGCGATGTCTATAATAATACCCCAGCGATGTCTTTAATAATACCCCAGTGATATATTTAATAATACCCCAGCGATGTCTATAATAACACCCCAGCGATGTCTATAATAATACCCCAGCGATGTCTTTAATAATACTTCAGCGATGTCTATAATAATACCCCAGCGATGTCTTTAATAATACCCCAGCGATGTCTTTAATAATACTTCAGCGATGTCTTTAATAATACCCCAGCGATGCCTTTAATAATACCCCAGCGATGTCAACAATAATACCCCAGCGATGACTATAATAATACCCCAACGATGTCTTTAATAATACCCCAGCGATGTATTTAATAATACCCCAGCGATGTCTTTAATAATACCCCAGCGATGTCTTTAATAATACCCCAGCGATGTCTATAATAATACCCCAGCGATGTATTTAATAATACCCCAGCGATGTCTTTAATAATACCCCAGCGATGTCTATAATAATACCCCAGAGATGTCTATAATAATACCCCAGCGATGTCTTAATAATACCCCAGCGATGTCTTTAATAATACCCCAGCGATATCTATAATAATACCCCAGCGATGTCTTAATAATACCCCAGCGATGTCTTTAATAATTCTTCAGCGATGTCTTTAATAATACCCCAGCGATGTCTTTAATAATACCCCAGCGATGTCTATAATAATACCCCAGCGATGTCTTTAATAATACCCCAGCGATGTTTATAATAATACCCCAGCGATGCCTTTAATAATACCCCAGCGATGTCTTTAATAATACCCCAGCGATGCCTTTAATAATACCCCAGCGATGTCTTTAATAATACCCCAGCGATGTCTATAATAATACCCCAGCGATGTCTTTAATAATACCCCAGCGATATCTATAATAATACCCCAGCGATGCCTTTAATAATACCCCAGCGATGTCTATAATAATACCCCAGCGATGCCTTTAATAATACCCCAGCGATGTCTTTAATAATACCCCAGCAATGCCTTTAATAATACCCCAGCGATGTCTATAATAATACCCCAGCGATGTCTATAATAATACCCCAGCGATGTCTTTAATAATACCCCAGCGATATCTATAATAATACCCCAGCGATGACTATAATAATACCCAAGCGATGTCTATAATAATACCCCAGCAATGTCTATAATAATACCCCAGCGATGTCTATAATAATATCCCAGCGATGTCTATAATAATACCCCAGCAATGTATATAATAATACCCCAGCAATGTATATAATAATACCCCAGCAATGTCTATAATAATACCCCAGCGATGTCTATAATAATATCCCAGCGATGTCTATAATAATACCCCAGCGATGTCTATAATAATACCCCAGCGATATCTATAATAATACCCCAGTGATGTCTTTAATAATACCCCAGCGATATCTATAATAATACCCCAGTGATGTCTATAATAATACCCCAGCGATGTCTTTAATAATACCCCAGCGATATCTATAATAATACCCCAGCGATATCTATAATAATACCCCAGCGATGTCTTTAATAATACCCCAGCGATATCTATAATAATACCCCAGCGATATCTATAATAATACCCCAGCAATGTCTATAATAATACCCCAGCGATGTCTATAATAATATCCCAGCGATGTCTATAATAATACCCCAGCGATATCTATAATAATACCCCAGCAATGTCTATAATAATACCCCAGCGATGTCTATAATAATATCCCAGCGATGTCTATAATAATACCCCAGCGATATCTATAATAATACCCCAGCGATGTCTGTAAAAATACCCCAGCGATGTCTTTAATAATACCCCAGCGATATCTATAATAATACCCCAGCGATGTCTATAATAATACCCCAGCGATATCTATAATAATACCCCAGCGATGTCTTTAATAATACCCCAGCGATATCTATAATAATACCCCAGCGATGTCTTTAATAATACCCCAGCGATATCTATAATAATACCCCAGCGATATCTATAATAATACCCCAGCGATGTCTTTAATAACACCCCAGCGATGTCTATAATAATACCCCAGCGATGTCTATAATAATACCCCAGCAATGTCTATAATAATACCCCAGCGATGTCTATAATAATATCCCAGCGATGTCTATAATAATACCCCAGCGATATCTATAATAATACCCCAGCGATGTCTGTAATAATACCCCAGCGATGTCTTTAATAATACCCCAGCGATGTCTATAATAATACCCCAGCGATGTCTATAATAATACCCCAGCGATGTCTATAATAATACCCCAGCGATGTCTATAATAATACCCCAGCGATGTCTATAATAATACCTCAGCGATGTCTATAATAATACCCCAGCGATGTCTATAATAATACCTCAGCGATGTCTATAATAATACCCCAGCGATGTCTATAATAATATCCCAGCGATGTCTATAATAATACCCCAGCGATGTCTATAATAATACCCCAGCGATATCTATAATAATACCCCAGTGATGTCTATAATAATACCCCAGCGATGTCTATAATAATATCCCAGCGATGTCTATAATAATACCCCAGCGATGTCTTTAATAATACCCCAGCGATGTCTATAATAATATCCCAGCGATGTCTATAATAATACCCCAGCGATGTCTTTAATAATACCCCAGCGATGTCTTTAATAATACCCCAGCGATGTCTTTAATAATACCCCAGCGATGTCTATAATAATACCCCAGCGATGTCTTTAATAATACCCCAGCGATATCTATAATAATACCCCAGCGATGCCTTTAATAATACCCCAGCGATGTCTATAATAATACCCCAGCGATGCCTTTAATAATACCCCAGCGATGTCTTTAATAATACCCAGCGATGTCTATAATAATACCCCAGCGATGTCTATAATAATACCCCAGCGATGTCAATAATAATACCGCAGCGATGTCTATAATAATACCCCAGCGATGTCTTAATAATACCCCAGCGATGTCTTTAATAATGCCCCAGCGATGTCTATAATAATACCCCAGCGATGTCTTTAATAATACTTCAGCGATGTCTTTAATAATACCCCAGCGATGCCTTTAATAATACCCCAGCGATGTCAACAATAATACCCCAGCGATGACTATAATAATACCCCAACGATGTCTTTAATAATACCCCAGTGATGTCTATAATAATACCCCAGCGATGTCTTTAATAATACCCCAGCGATGTCTTTAATAATACCCCAGCGATGTCTTTAATAATACCCCAGCGATGTCTTTAATAATACCCCAGCGATGTCTATAATAATACCCCAGCGATGTCTTAATAATACCCCAGCGATGTCTTTAATAATACCCCAGCGATGTCTATAATAATACCCCAGCGATGTCTATAATAATACCCCAGCGATGTCTTTAATAATTCTTCAGCGATGCCTTTAATAATACCCCAGCGATGTCTTTAATAATACCCCAGCGATGTCTATAATAATACCCCAGCGATGTCTTTAATAATACCCCAGCGATGTCTTTAATAATACCCCAGTGATGCCTTTAATAATACCCCAGCGATGTCTTTAATAATACCCCAGCGATGCCTTTAATAATACCCCAGCGATATCTATAATAATACCCCAGCGATGTCTTAATAATACCCCAGCGATGTCTTTAATAATTCTTCAGCGATGTCTTTAATAATACCCCAGCGATGCCTTTAATAATACCCCAGCGATGTCTTTAATAATACCCCAGCGATGTCTATTATAATACCCCAGCGATGTCTTTAATAATACCCCAGCGATGTCTATAATAATACCCCAGCGATGCCTTTAATAATACCCCAGCGATGTCTTTAATAATACCCCAGCGATGCCTTTAATAATACCCCAGCGATGTCTTTAATAATACCCCAGCGATGTCTATAATAATACCCCAGCGATGTCTATAATAATACCCCAGCGATGTCAATAATAATACCGCAGCGATGTCTATAATAATACCCCAGCGATGTCTTAATAATACCCCAGCGATGTCTTTAATAATGCCCCAGCGATGTCTATAATAATACCCCAGCGATGTCTTTAATAATACTTCAGCGATGTCTTTAATAATACCCCAGCGATGCCTTTAATAATACCCCAGCGATGTCAACAATAATACCCCAGCGATGACTATAATAATACCCCAACGATGTCTTTAATAATACCCCAGCGATGTCTATAATAATACCCCAGCGATGTCTTTAATAATACCCCAGCGATGTCTTTAATAATACCCCAGCGATGTCTTTAATAATACCCCAGCGATGTCTTTAATAATACCCCAGCGATGTCTTTAATAATACCCCAGCGATGTCTATAATAATACCCCAGCGATATTGATAATATTACCCAAGCGATGTCTATAATAGTACCCCAGCGATGTCTATAATAGTACCCCAGCGATGTCTATAATAATACCCCAGCGATGTATTTAGTAATACCCCAGCGATGTCAATACTACTACCCCAGCGATGTCTATAATAATACCCCAGCGATGTCTTTAATAATACCCCAGCAATGTCTTTAATAATACCCCAGCGATGTCTATAATAATACCCCAGCGATGTATTTAATAATACCCCAGCGATGTCTTTAATAATACCCCAGCGATGTCTTAAATATTACCCAAGCGATGTCTTTAATAATACCCCAGCGATGTCTATAATAATACCCCAGAGATGTCTATAATAATACCCCCGCAATGTCTTAATAATACCCCAGCGTTGCCTTTAATACCCCAGCGATGTCTTTAATAATACCCCAGCGATGTCTTTAATAATACCCCAGCGATATCTATAATAATACCCCAGCGATGCCTTTAATAATACCCCAGCGATATCTATAATAATACCCCAGCGATGTCTATAATAATACCCCAGCGATGTCTTTAATAATACAACAGCGATGTCTTTAATAATACCCCAGCGATGTCTATAATAATACCCCAGCGATGTCTTTAATAATTCTTCAGCGATGTCTTTAATAACACCCCAGCGATGTCTTTAATAATACCCCAGAGATGTCTACAATATTACCCCAGCGATGTCTATAATAATACCCCAGCGATGTCTATAATATTACCCCAGCGATGTCTATAATAATACCCCAGCGATGCCTATAATAATACCCCAGCGATGCCTTTAATAATACACCAGCGATGTCTTTAATAATACTCCAGCGATGTATTTAATAATACCCCAGCGATGTCTTTAATAATACCCCAGCGATGTCTTTAATAATACCCCAGCGATGTCTTTAATAATACCCCAGCGATGTCTATAATAATACCCCAGCGATGTATTTAATAATACCCCAGTGATGTCGATAATAATACCCCAGCAATGTCTTAATAATACCCCAGCGAAGCCTTTAATACCCCAGCGATGTCTTTAATAATACCCCGGCAATGTCTTTAATAATACCCCAGTGATGTCGATAATAATACCCCAGCAATGTCTTAATAATACCCCAGCGAAGCCTTTAATACCCCAGCGATGTCTTTAATAATACCCCGGCAATGTCTTTAATAATACCCCAACGATGTCTATAATAATACCCCAGCGATGCCTTTAATAATACCCCAGCGATGTCTTTAATAATACCCCAGTGATGTCGATAATAATACCCCAGCAATGTCTTAATAATACCCCAGCGAAGCCTTTAATACCCCAGCGATGTCTTTAATAATACCCCGGCAATGTCTTTAATAATACCCCAACGATGTCTATAATAATACCCCAGCGATGCCTTTAATAATACCCCAGCGATATCTATAATAATACCCCAGCGATGTCTAAATTAATATCCCAGCGATGTCTTTAATAATACCCCAGCGATGCCTTTAATAATACCCCAGCGATGTCTTTAATAATACCCCAGCGATGTCTATAATAATACCCCAGCGATGTCTTTAATAATACCCCAGCGATGTCTTTAATAATACCCCAGTGATGCCTTTAATAATACCCCAGCGATGTCTTTAATAATACCCCAGCGATGCCTTTAATAATACCCCAGCGATATCTATAATAATACCCCAGCGATGTCTTAATAATACCCCAGCGATGTCTTTAATAATTCTTCAGCGATGTCTTTAATAATACCCCAGCGATGCCTTTAATAATACCCCAGCGATGTCTTTAATAATACCCCAGCGATGTCTATTATAATACCCCAGCGATGTCTTTAATAATACCCCAGCGATGTCTATAATAATACCCCAGCGATGCCTTTAATAATACCCCAGCGATGTCTTTAATAATACCCCAGCGATGCCTTTAATAATACCCCAGCGATGTCTTTAATAATACCCCAGCGATGTCTATAATAATACCCCAGCGATGTCTATAATAATACCCCAGCGATGTCAATAATAATACCGCAGCGATGTCTATAATAATACCCCAGCGATGTCTTAATAATACCCCAGCGATGTCTTTAATAATGCCCCAGCGATGTCTATAATAATACCCCAGCGATGTCTTTAATAATACTTCAGCGATGTCTTTAATAATACCCCAGCGATGCCTTTAATAATACCCCAGCGATGTCAACAATAATACCCCAGCGATGACTATAATAATACCCCAACGATGTCTTTAATAATACCCCAGCGATGTCTATAATAATACCCCAGCGATGTCTTTAATAATACCCCAGCGATGTCTTTAATAATACCCCAGCGATGTCTTTAATAATACCCCAGCGATGTCTTTAATAATACCCCAGCGATGTCTTTAATAATACCCCAGCGATGTCTATAATAATACCCCAGCGATATTGATAATATTACCCAAGCGATGTCTATAATAGTACCCCAGCGATGTCTATAATAGTACCCCAGCGATGTCTATAATAATACCCCAGCGATGTATTTAATAATACCCCAGCGATGTCAATACTACTACCCCAGCGATGTCTATAATAATACCCCAGCGATGTCTTTAATAATACCCCAGCAATGTCTTTAATAATACCCCAGCGATGTCTATAATAATACCCCAGCGATGTATTTAATAATACCCCAGCGATGTCTTTAATAATACCCCAGCGATGTCTTAAATATTACCCAAGCGATGTCTTTAATAATACCCCAGCGATGTCTATAATAATACCCCAGAGATGTCTATAATAATACCCCCGCAATGTCTTAATAATACCCCAGCGTTGCCTTTAATACCCCAGCGATGTCTTTAATAATACCCCAGCGATGTCTTTAATAATACCCCAGCGATATCTATAATAATACCCCAGCGATGCCTTTAATAATACCCCAGCGATATCTATAATAATACCCCAGCGATGTCTATAATAATACCCCAGCGATGTCTTTAATAATACAACAGCGATGTCTTTAATAATACCCCAGCGATGTCTATAATAATACCCCAGCGATGTCTTTAATAATTCTTCAGCGATGTCTTTAATAACACCCCAGCGATGTCTTTAATAATACCCCAGAGATGTCTACAATATTACCCCAGCGATGTCTATAATAATACCCCAGCGATGTCTATAATATTACCCCAGCGATGTCTATAATAATACCCCAGCGATGCCTATAATAATACCCCAGCGATGCCTTTAATAATACACCAGCGATGTCTTTAATAATACTCCAGCGATGTATTTAATAATACCCCAGCGATGTCTTTAATAATACCCCAGCGATGTCTTTAATAATACCCCAGCGATGTCTTTAATAATACCCCAGCGATGTCTATAATAATACCCCAGCGATGTATTTAATAATACCCCAGTGATGTCGATAATAATACCCCAGCAATGTCTTAATAATACCCCAGCGAAGCCTTTAATACCCCAGCGATGTCTTTAATAATACCCCGGCAATGTCTTTAATAATACCCCAGTGATGTCGATAATAATACCCCAGCAATGTCTTAATAATACCCCAGCGAAGCCTTTAATACCCCAGCGATGTCTTTAATAATACCCCGGCAATGTCTTTAATAATACCCCAACGATGTCTATAATAATACCCCAGCGATGCCTTTAATAATACCCCAGCGATGTCTTTAATAATACCCCAGTGATGTCGATAATAATACCCCAGCAATGTCTTAATAATACCCCAGCGAAGCCTTTAATACCCCAGCGATGTCTTTAATAATACCCCGGCAATGTCTTTAATAATACCCCAACGATGTCTATAATAATACCCCAGCGATGCCTTTAATAATACCCCAGCGATATCTATAATAATACCCCAGCGATGTCTAAATTAATATCCCAGCGATGTCTTTAATAATACAACAGCGATGTCTTTAATAATACCCCAGCGATGTCTATAATAATACCCCAGCGATGTCTTTAATAATACCCCAGCAATGTCTTTAATAATACCCCAGCGATGCAAATAATAATACCCCAGCGATGTCTATAATAATACCACAGCGATGTCTTTAATAATACCTCAGTGATGTCTATAATAATACCCCAGCTATGTCTATAATAATACCCCAGCGATGTCTATAATAATACCCCAGCGATGTCTTTAATAATACCCCAGCGATGGCTTTATTAATACCCCAGCGATGTCTATAATTTTACCCCAGCGATATCTTTAATAATACCCCAGCGATGTCTATAATAATACCCCAGCGATGTCTATAATAATACCCAGCGATGTCTTTAATAATACCACAGCGATGTCTTTAATAATACCCCAGCGATGTCTTTAATAATACCCCAGCGATGTCTTTAATAATACCCAAGCGATGACTATAATAATACCCCTGCGATGTCTATAATAATACCCCAGCGATGTCTATAATAATACCCCAGCGATGCCTTTAATAATACCTTAGAGATGCCTTTAATAATACCCCAGCGATGCCTTTAATAATACCCCAGCGATGCCTTTAATAATACCTTAGAGATGCCTTTAATAATACCCCAGCGATGCCTTTAATAATACCTCAGCGATGTCTTTAATAATACCCCAGCGATGTCTATAATACTACCCCAGCGATGTCTATAATAATACCCCAGCGATGTCTATAATAATAACCCAGCGATGTCTTTAATAATACCCCAGCGATGTCTTTAATAATACCCCAGCGATGTCTATAATATTACCCCAGCGATGTCTTTAATAATACCCAAGCGATGTCTATAATAATACCCCAGCGATGTCTTTAATAATACCTCAGCGATGTCTTTAATAATACCCAGCGATGTCTATAATAATACCCCAGCGATGTCTTAATAATACCCCAGCGATGTCTTTAATAATACCCCAGCGATGTCTATAATAATACCCCAGCGATGCCTTTAATAATACCCCAGCGATGTCTTTAATAATACCCCAGCGATGTCTACAATAATACCCCAGCGATGTCTATAATAGTACCCCAGCGATGTCTATAATAATACCCCAGCGATGACTATAATAATACCCCAACGATGTCTTTAATAATACCCCAGCGATGCCTTTAATAATACCCCAGCGATGTCTACAATAATACCCCAGCGATGTCTATAATAGTACCCCAGCGATGTCTATAATAGTACCCCAGCGATGACTATAATAATACCCCAGCGATGCCTTTAATAATACCTCAGCGATGTCTTTAAAAATACCCCAGCGATGTCTATAATACTACCCCAGCGATGTCTATAATAATACCCCAGCGATGTCTATAATACTACCCCAGCGATGTCTATAATAATACCCCAGCGATGTCTATAATAATAACCCAGCGATGTCTTTAATAATACCCCAGCGATGTCTTTAATAATACCCCAGCGATGTCTATAATATTACCCCAGCGATGTCTTTAATAATACCCCAGCGATGTCTTTAATAATACCCCAGCGATGTCTATAATAATACCCCAGCGATGTCTATAATAATAACCCAGCGATGTCTTTAATAATACCCCAGCGATGTCTTTAATAATACCCCAGCGATGTCTATAATATTACCCCAGCGATGTCTTTAATAATACCCCAGCGATGTCTTTAATAATACCCCAGCGATGTCTATAATAATACCCCAGTGATGTCTATAATAATACCCCTGCGATGTCTATAATAATACCCCAGCGATGTCTATAATAATACCCCAGCGATGCCTTTAATAATACCCCAGCGATGTCTATAATAATACCCCAGCGATGTCTGTAATAATACCCCAGCGATATCTATAATAATACCCCAGCGATGTCTGTAATAATACCCCAGTGATGTCTATAATAATACCTCAGCGATGTCTATAATAATACCCCAGCGATGTCTATAATAATATCCCAGCGATGTCTATAATAATACCCCAGCGATGTCTATAATAATACCCCAGCGATATCTATAATAATACCCCAGCGATGTCTTTAATAATACCCCAGCGATGTCTATAATAATACCCCAGCGATGTCTATAATAATATCCCAGCGATGTCTATAATAATACCCCAGCGATGTCTTTAATAATACCCCAGCGATGTCTATAATAATACCCCAGCGATGTCTATAATAATACCCCAGCGATGTCTATAATAATACCCCAGCGATGACTATAATAATACCCCAGCGATATCTATAATAATACCCCAGCGATGTCTTTAATAACACCCCAGCGATGTCTATAATAATACCCCAGCGATGTCTATAATAATACCCCAGCGATGTCTATAATAATACCCCAGCGATGTCTATAATAATACCTCAGCGATGTCTATAATAATACCCCAGCGATGTCTGTAATAATACCCCAGCGATATCTATAATAATACCCCAGCGATGTCTGTAATAATACCCCAGTGATGTCTATAATAATACCCCAGCGATGTCTATAATAATATCCCAGCGATGTCTATAATAATACCCCAGCGATGTCTATAATAATACCCCAGCGATATCTATAATAATACCCCAGCGATGTCTTTAATAATACCCCAGCGATGTCTATAATAATACCCCAGCGATGTCTATAATAATATCCCAGCGATGTCTATAATAATACCCCAGCGATGTCTTTAATAATACCCCAGCGATGTCTATAATAATACCCCAGTGATGTCTATAATAATACCCCAGCGATGTCTATAATAATACCCCAGCGATGTCTATAATAATACCCCAGCGATGTCTTAATAATACACCAGCGATGTCTATAATAATATCCCAGCGATGTCTATAATAATACCCCAGCGATGCCTTTAATAATACCTCAGCGATGTCTATAATAATACCCCAGCGATGCCTTTAATAATATCCCAGCGATGTCTATAATAATACCCCAGCGATGCCTTTAATAATATCCCAGCGATGTCTATAATAATACCTCAGCGATGTCTATAATAATACCCCAGCGATGTCTTTAATAATACCCCAGCGATGTCTTTAATAATACCCCAGCGATGTCTTTAATAATACCCCAGCGATGTCTATAATAATACCCCAGCGATGTCTATAATAATACCCCAGTGATGTCTATAATAATACCCCAGCGATGTCTATAATAATATCCCAGCGATGTCTATAATAATACCCCAGCGATGTCTATAATAATACCCCAGCGATGTCTTAATAATACCCCAGCGATGTCTTTAATAATACCCCAGTGATGTCTATAATAATACCCCAGCGATGTCTATAATAATACCCCAGCGATGTCTTTAATAATACCCCAGTGATATATTTAATAATACCCCAGCGATGTCTATAATAATACCCCAGCGATGTCTTTAATAATACCCCAGCGATATCTATAATAATACCCCAGCGATGTCTTTAATAATACCCCAGCGATGTCTTTAATAATACCCAGCGATGTCTATAATAATACCCCAGCGATGTCTTTAATAATACCCCAGCGATGCCTTTAATAATACCCCAGCGATGTATTTAATAATACCCCAACGATGTCTTTAATAATACCCCAGCGATGTATTTAATAATACCCCAGCGATGTCTTTAATAATACCCAAGCGATGACTATAATAATACCCCAGCGATGTCAACAATAATACCCCAGCGATGACTATAATAATACCCCAACGATGTCTTTAATAATACCCCAGCGATGTATTTAATAATACCCCAGCGATGTCTATAATAATACCCCAGCGATATCTATAACAATACCCCAGCGATGTCTTTAATAATACCCCAGCGATGTCTTTAATAATACCCCAGCGATGTCTATAATAATACCCCAGCGATGTATTTAATAATACCCCATCGATGTCTTTAATAATACCCCAGCGATGTCTATAATAATACCCCAGAGATGTCTATAATAATACCCCAGCGATGTCTTAATAATACCCCAGCGATGTCTTTAATAATACCCCAGCGATATCTATAATAATACCCCAGCGATGTCTTAATAATACCCCAGCGATGTCTTTAATAATTCTTCAGCGATGTCTTTAATAAAACCCCAGCGATGTCTTTAATAATACCCCAGCGATTTCTATAATAATACCCCAGCGATGTCTTTAATAATACCCCAGCGATGTCTATAATAATACCCCAGCGATGTCTTTAATAATACCCCAGCGATGTCTATAATAATACCCCAGTGATGTCTATAATAATACCCCAGCGATGTCTATAATAATACCCCAGCGATGTCTATAATAATACCCCAGCGATGTCTTTAATAATACCCCAGCGATGTCTATAATAATACCCCAGCGATGTCTATAATAATACCCCCGCGATGTCTATAATAATACCCCAGCGATGTCTTAATAATACACCAGCGATGTCTATAATAATATCCCAGCGATGTCTATAATAATACCCCAGCGATGCCTTTAATAATACCTCAGCGATGTCTATAATAATACCCCAGCGATGCCTTTAATAATATCCCAGCGATGTCTATAATAATACCCCAGCGATGCCTTTAATAATATCCCAGCGATGTCTATAATAATACCTCAGCGATGTCTATAATAATACCCCAGCGATGTCTTTAATAATACCCCAGCGATGTCTTTAATAATACCCCAGCGATGTCTTTAATAATACCCCAGCGATGTCTATAATAATACCCCAGCGATGTCTATAATAATACCCCAGTGATGTCTATAATAATACCCCAGCGATGTCTATAATAATATCCCAGCGATGTCTATAATAATACCCCAGCGATGTCTATAATAATACCCCAGCGATGTCTTAATAATACCCCAGCGATGTCTTTAATAATACCCCAGTGATGTCTATAATAATACCCCAGCGATGTCTATAATAATACCCCAGCGATGTCTTTAATAATACCCCAGTGATATATTTAATAATACCCCAGCGATGTCTATAATAATACCCCAGCGATGTCTTTAATAATACCCCAGCGATATCTATAATAATACCCCAGCGATGTCTTTAATAATACCCCAGCGATGTCTTTAATAATACCCCAGCGATGTCTATAATAATACCCCAGCGATGTCTTTAATAATACCCCAGCGATGCCTTTAATAATACCCCAGCGATGTATTTAATAATACCCCAACGATGTCTTTAATAATACCCCAGCGATGTATTTAATAATACCCCAGCGATGTCTTTAATAATACCCAAGCGATGACTATAATAATACCCCAGCGATGTCAACAATAATACCCCAGCGATGACTATAATAATACCCCAACGATGTCTTTAATAATACCCCAGCGATGTATTTAATAATACCCCAGCGATGTCTATAATAATACCCCAGCGATATCTATAATAATACCCCAGCGATGTCTTTAATAATACCCCAGCGATGTCTTTAATAATACCCCAGCGATGTCTATAATAATACCCCAGCGATGTATTTAATAATACCCCAGCGATGTCTTTAATAATACCCCAGCGATGTCTATAATAATACCCCAGAGATGTCTATAATAATACCCCAGCGATGTCTTAATAATACCCCAGCGATGTCTTTAATAATACCCCAGCGATATCTATAATAATACCCCAGCGATGTCTTAATAATACCCCAGCGATGTCTTTAATAATTCTTCAGCGATGTCTTTAATAAAACCCCAGCGATGTCTTTAATAATACCCCAGCGATGTCTATAATAATACCCCAGCGATGTCTTTAATAATACCCCAGCGATGTTTATAATAATACCCCAGCGATGCCTTTAATAATACCCCAGCGATGTCTTTAATAATACCCCAGCGATGCCTTTAATAATACCCCAGCGATGTCTTTAATAATACCCCAGCGATGTCTATAATAATACCCCAGCGATGTCTTTAATAATACCCCAGCGATATCTATAATAATACCCCAGCGATGCCTTTAATAATACCCCAGCGATGTCTATAATAATACCCCAGCGATGCCTTTAATAATACCCCAGCGATGTCTTTAATAATACCCCAGCGATGTCTATAATAATACCCCAGCGATGTCTATAATAATACCCCAGCGATGTCAATAATAATACCGCAGCGATGTCTATAATAATACCCCAGCGATGTCTTAATAATACCCCAGCGATGTCTTTAATAATGCCCCAGCGATGTCTATAATAATACCCCAGCGATGTCTTTAATAATACTTCAGCGATGTCTTTAATAATACCCCAGCGATGCCTTTAATAATACCCCAGCGATGTCAACAATAATACCCCAGCGATGACTATAATAATACCCCAACGATGTCTTTAATAATACCCCAGCGATGTCTATAATAATACCCCAGCGATGTCTTTAATAATACCCCAGCGATGTCTTTAATAATACCCCAGCGATGTCTTTAATAATACCCCAGCGATGTCTTTAATAATACCCCAGCGATGTCTATAATAATACCCCAGCGATGTCTATAATAATACCCCAGCGATGTCTTTAATAATTCTTCAGCGATGTCTTTAATAACACCCCAGCGATGTCTTTAATAATACCCCAGAGATGTCTACAATATTACCCCAGCGATGTCTATAATAATACCCCAGCGATGTCTATAATATTACCCCAGCGATGTCTATAATAATACCCCAGCGATGCCTATAATAATACCCCAGCGATGCCTTTAATAATACACCAGCGATGTCTTTAATAATACTCCAGCGATGTATTTAATAATACCCCAGCGATGTCTTTAATAATACCCCAGCGATGTCTTTAATAATACCCCAGCGATGTCTTTAATAATACCCCAGCGATGTCTATAATAATACCCCAGCGATGTATTTAATAATACCCCAGTGATGTCGATAATAATACCCCAGCAATGTCTTAATAATACCCCAGCGAAGCCTTTAATACCCCAGCGATGTCGTTAATAATACCCCGGCAATGTCTTTAATAATACCCCAGTGATGTCGATAATAATACCCCAGCAATGTCTTAATAATACCCCAGCGAAGCCTTTAATACCCCAGCGATGTCTTTAATAATACCCCGGCAATGTCTTTAATAATACCCCAACGATGTCTATAATAATACCCCAGCGATGCCTTTAATAATACCCCAGCGATGTCTTTAATAATACCCCAGTGATGTCGATAATAATACCCCAGCAATGTCTTAATAATACCCCAGCGAAGCCTTTAATACCCCAGCGATGTCTTTAATAATACCCCGGCAATGTCTTTAATAATACCCCAACGATGTCTATAATAATACCCCAGCGATGCCTTTAATAATACCCCAGCGATATCTATAATAATACCCCAGCGATGTCTAAATTAATATCCCAGCGATGTCTTTAATAATACAACAGCGATGTCTTTAATAATACCCCAGCGATGTCTATAATAATACCCCAGCGATGTCTTTAATAATACCCCAGCAATGTCTTTAATAATACCCCAGCGATGCAAATAATAATACCCCAGCGATGTCTATAATAATACCACAGCGATGTCTTTAATAATACCTCAGTGATGTCTATAATAATACCCCAGCTATGTCTATAATAATACCCCAGCGATGTCTATAATAATACCCCAGCGATGTCTTTAATAATACCCCAGCGATGTCTTTATTAATACCCCAGCGATGTCTATAATTTTACCCCAGCGATATCTTTAATAATACCCCAGCGATGTCTATAATAATACCCCAGCGATGTCTATAATAATACCCAGCGATGTCTTTAATAATACCACAGCGATGTCTTTAATAATACCCCAGCGATGTCTTTAATAATACCCCAGCGATGTCTTTAATAATACCCAAGCGATGACTATAATAATACCCCTGCGATGTCTATAATAATACCCCAGCGATGTCTATAATAATACCCCAGCGATGCCTTTAATAATACCTTAGAGATGCCTTTAATAATACCCCAGCGATGCCTTTAATAATACCCCAGCGATGCCTTTAATAATACCTTAGAGATGCCTTTAATAATACCCCAGCGATGCCTTTAATAATACCTCAGCGATGTCTTTAATAATACCCCAGCGATGTCTATAATACTACCCCAGCGATGTCTATAATAATACCCCAGCGATGTCTATAATAATAACCCAGCGATGTCTTTAATAATACCCCAGCGATGTCTTTAATAATACCCCAGCGATGTCTATAATATTACCCCAGCGATGTCTTTAATAATACTCGAGCGATGTCTATAATAATACCCCAGCGATGTCTTTAATAATACCTCAGCGATGTCTTTAATAATACCCCAGCGATGTCTATAATAATACCCCAGCGATGTCTTAATAATACCCCAGCGATGTCTTTAATAATACCCCAGCGATGTCTATAATAATACCCCAGCGATGCCTTTAATAATACCCCAGCGATGTCTTTAATAATACCCCAGCGATGTCTACAATAATACCCCAGCGATGTCTATAATAGTACCCCAGCGATGTCTATAATAATACCCCAGCGATGACTATAATAATACCCCAACGATGTCTTTAATAATACCCCAGCGATGCCTTTAATAATACCCCAGCGATGTCTACAATAATACCCCAGCGATGTCTATAATAGTACCCCAGCGATGTCTATAATAGTACCCCAGCGATGACTATAATAATACCCCAGCGATGCCTTTAATAATACCTCAGCGATGTCTTTAATAATACCCCAGCGATGTCTATAATACTACCCCAGCGATGTCTATAATAATACCCCAGCGATGTCTATAATACTACCCCAGCGATGTCTATAATAATACCCCAGCGATGTCTATAATAATAACCCAGCGATGTCTTTAATAATACCCCAGCGATGTCTTTAATAATACCCCAGCGATGTCTATAATATTACCCCAGCGATGTCTTTAATAATACCCCAGCGATGTCTTTAATAATACCCCAGCGATGTCTATAATAATACCCCAGCGATGTCTATAATAATAACCCAGCGATGTCTTTAATAATACCCCAGCGATGTCTTTAATAATACCCCAGCGATGTCTATAATATTACCCCAGCGATGTCTTTAATAATACCCCAGCGATGTCTTTAATAATACCCCAGCGATGTCTATAATAATACCCCAGTGATGTCTATAATAATACCCCTGCGATGTCTATAATAATACCCCAGCGATGTCTATAATAATACCCCAGCGATGCCTTTAATAATACCCCAGCGATGTCTATAATAATACCCCAGCGATGTCTGTAATAATACCCCAGCGATATCTATAATAATACCCCAGCGATGTCTGTAATAATACCCCAGTGATGTCTATAATAATACCTCAGCGATGTCTAAATTAATACCCCAGCGATGTCTATAATAATATCCCAGCGATGTCTATAATAATACCCCAGCGATGTCTATAATAATACCCCAGCGATATCTATAATAATACCCCAGCGATGTCTTTAATAATACCCCAGCGATGTCTATAATAATACCCCAGCGATGTCTATAATAATATCCCAGCGATGTCTATAATAATACCCCAGCGATGTCTTTAATAATACCCCAGCGATGTCTATAATAATACCCCAGCGATGTCTATAATAATACCCCAGCGATGTCTATAATAATACCCCAGCGATGACTATAATAATACCCCAGCGATATCTATAATAATACCCCAGCGATGTCTTTAATAACAACCCAGCGATGTCTATAATAATACCCCAGCGATGTCTATAATAATACCCCAGCGATGTCTATAATAATACCCCAGCGATGTCTATAATAATACCTCAGCGATGTCTATAATAATACCCCAGCGATGTCTGTAATAATACCCCAGCGATATCTATAATAATACCCCAGCGATGTCTGTAATAATACCCCAGTGATGTCTATAATAATACCCCAGCGATGTCTATAATAATATCCCAGCGATGTCTATAATAATACCCCAGCGATGTCTATAATAATACCCCAGCGATATCTATAATAATACCCCAGCGATGTCTTTAATAATACCCCAGCGATGTCTATAATAATACCCCAGCGATGTCTATAATAATATCCCAGCGATGTCTATAATAATACCCCAGCGATGTCTTTAATAAAACCCCAGCGATATCTATAATAATACCCCAGTGATGTCTATAATAATACCCCAGCGATGTCTATAATAATACCCCAGCGATGTCTATAATAATACCCCAGCGATGTCTTTAATAATACCCCAGCGATGTCTATAATAATACCCCAGCGATGTCTATAATAATACCCCCGCGATGTCTATAATAATACCCCAGCGATGTCTTAATAATACACCAGCGATGTCTATAATAATATCCCAGCGATGTCTATAATAATACCCCAGCGATGCCTTTAATAATACCTCAGCAATGTCTATAATAATACCCCAGCGATGCCTTTAATAATATCCCAGCGATGTCTATAATAATACCCCAGCGATGCCTTTAATAATATCCCAGCGATGTCTATAATAATACCTCAGCGATGTCTATAATAATACCCCAGCGATGTCTTTAATAATACCCCAGCGATGTCTTTAATAATACCCCAGCGATGTCTTTAATAATACCCCAGCGATGTCTATAATAATACCCCAGCGATGTCTATAATAATACCCCAGTGATGTCTATAATAATACCCCAGCGATGTCTATAATAATATCCCAGCGATGTCTATAATAATACCCCAGCGATGTCTATAATAATACCCCAGCGATGTCTTAATAATACCCCAGCGATGTCTTTAATAATACCCCAGTGATGTCTATAATAATACCCCAGCGATGTCTATAATAATACCCCAGCGATGTCTTTAATAATACCCCAGTGATATATTTAATAATACCCCAGCGATGTCTATAATAATACCCCAGCGATGTCTTTAATAATACCCCAGCGATATCTATAATAATACCCCAGCGATGTCTTTAATAATACCCCAGCGATGTCTTTAATAATACCCCAGCGATGTCTATAATAATACCCCAGCGATGTCTTTAATAATACCCCAGCGATGCCTTTAATAATACCCCAGCGATGTATTTAATAATACCCCAACGATGTCTTTAATAATACCCCAGCGATGTATTTAATAATACCCCAGCGATGTCTTTAATAATACCCAAGCGATGACTATAATAATACCCCAGCGATGTCAACAATAATACCCCAGCGATGACTATAATAATACCCCAACGATGTCTTTAATAATACCCCAGCGATGTATTTAATAATACCCCAGCGATGTCTATAATAATACCCCAGCGATATCTATAACAATACCCCAGCGATGTCTTTAATAATACCCCAGCGATGTCTTTAATAATACCCCAGCGATGTCTATAATAATACCCCAGCGATGTATTTAATAATACCCCATCGATGTCTTTAATAATACCCCAGCGATGTCTATAATAATACCCCAGAGATGTCTATAATAATACCCCAGCGATGTCTTAATAATACCCCAGCGATGTCTTTAATAATACCCCAGCGATATCTATAATAATACCCCAGCGATGTCTTAATAATACCCCAGCGATGTCTTTAATAATTCTTCAGCGATGTCTTTAATAAAACCCCAGCGATGTCTTTAATAATACCCCAGCGATTTCTATAATAATACCCCAGCGATGTCTTTAATAATACCCCAGCGATGTCTATAATAATACCCCAGCGATGTCTTTAATAATACCCCAGCGATGTCTATAATAATACCCCAGTGATGTCTATAATAATACCCCAGCGATGTCTATAATAATACCCCAGCGATGTCTATAATAATACCCCAGCGATGTCTTTAATAATACCCCAGCGATGTCTATAATAATACCCCAGCGATGTCTATAATAATACCCCCGCGATGTCTATAATAATACCCCAGCGATGTCTTAATAATACACCAGCGATGTCTATAATAATATCCCAGCGATGTCTATAATAATACCCCAGCGATGCCTTTAATAATACCTCAGCGATGTCTATAATAATACCCCAGCGATGCCTTTAATAATATCCCAGCGATGTCTATAATAATACCCCAGCGATGCCTTTAATAATATCCCAGCGATGTCTATAATAATACCTCAGCGATGTCTATAATAATACCCCAGTGATGTCTTTAATAATACCCCAGCGATGTCTTTAATAATACCCCAGCGATGTCTTTAATAATACCCCAGCGATGTCTATAATAATACCCCAGCGATGTCTATAATAATACCCCAGTGATGTCTATAATAATACCCCAGCGATGTCTATAATAATATCCCAGCGATGTCTATAATAATACCCCAGCGATGTCTATAATAATACCCCAGCGATGTCTTAATAATACCCCAGCGATGTCTTTAATAATACCCCAGTGATGTCTATAATAATACCCCAGCGATGTCTATAATAATACCCCAGCGATGTCTTTAATAATACCCCAGTGATATATTTAATAATACCCCAGCGATGTCTATAATAATACCCCAGCGATGTCTTTAATAATACCCCAGCGATATCTATAATAATACCCCAGCGATGTCTTTAATAATACCCCAGCGATGTCTTTAATAATACCCCAGCGATGTCTATAATAATACCCCAGCGATGTCTTTAATAATACCCCAGCGATGCCTTTAATAATACCCCAGCGATGTATTTAATAATTCCCCCAACGATGTCTTTAATAATACCCCAGCGATGTATTTAATAATACCCCAGCGATGTCTTTAATAATACCCAAGCGATGACTATAATAATACCCCAGCGATGTCAACAATAATACCCCAGCGATGACTATAATAATACCCCAACGATGTCTTTAATAATACCCAGCGATGTATTTAATAATACCCCAGCGATGTCTATAATAATACCCCAGCGATATCTATAATAATACCCCAGCGATGTCTTTAATAATACCCCAGCGATGTCTTTAATAATACCCCAGCGATGTCTATAATAATACCCCAGCGATGTATTTAATAATACCCCAGCGATGTCTTTAATAATACCCCAGCGATGTCTATAATAATACCCCAGAGATGTCTATAATAATACCCCAGCGATGTCTTAATAATACCCCAGCGATGTCTTTAATAATACCCCAGCGATATCTATAATAATACCCCAGCGATGTCTTAATAATACCCCAGCGATGTCTTTAATAATTCTTCAGCGATGTCTTTAATAAAACCCCAGCGATGTCTTTAATAATACCCCAGCGATGTCTATAATAATACCCCAGCGATGTCTTTAATAATACCCCAGCGATGTTTATAATAATACCCCAGCGATGCCTTTAATAATACCCCAGCGATGTCTTTAATAATACCCCAGCGATGCCTTTAATAATACCCCAGCGATGTCTTTAATAATACCCCAGCGATGTCTATAATAATACCCCAGCGATGTCTTTAATAATACCCCAGCGATATCTATAATAATACCCCAGCGATGCCTTTAATAATACCCCAGCGATGTCTATAATAATACCCCAGCAATGCCTTTAATAATACCCCAGCGATGTCTTTAATAATACCCCAGCGATGTCTATAATAATACCCCAGCGATGTCTATAATAATACCCCAGCGATGTCAATAATAATACCGCAGCGATGTCTATAATAATACCCCAGCGATGTCTTAATAATACCCCAGCGATGTCTTTAATAATGCCCCAGCGATGTCTATAATAATACCCCAGCGATGTCTTTAATAATACTTCAGCGATGTCTTTAATAATACCCCAGCGATGCCTTTAATAATACCCCAGCGATGTCAACAATAATACCCCAGCGATGACTATAATAATACCCCAACGATGTCTTTAATAATACCCCAGCGATGTCTATAATAATACCCCAGCGATGTCTTTAATAATACCCCAGCGATGTCTTTAATAATACCCCAGCGATGTCTTTAATAATACCCCAGCGATGTCTTTAATAATACCCCAGCGATGTCTATAATAATACCCCAGCGATGTCTTAATAATACCCCAGCGATGTCTTTAATAATACCCCAGCGATGTCTATAATAATACCCCAGCGATGTCTATAATAATACCCCAGCGATGTCTTTAATAATTCTTCAGCGATGTCTTAATAATACCCCAGCGATGTCTTTAATAATTCTTCAGCGATGTCTTTAATAATACCCCAGCGATGCCTTTAATAATACCCCAGCGATGTCTTTAATAATACCCCAGCGATGTCTATAATAATACCCCAGCGATGTCTTTAATAATACCCCAGCGATGTCTTTAATAATACCCCAGTGATGCCTTTAATAATACCCCAGCGATGTCTTTAATAATACCCCAGCGATGCCTTTAATAATACCCCAGCGATATCTATAATAATACCCCAGCGATGTCTTAATAATACCCCAGCGATGTCTTTAATAATTCTTCAGCGATGTCTTTAATAATACCCCAGCGATGCCTTTAATAATACCCCAGCGATGTCTTTAATAATACCCCAGCGATGTCTATAATAATACCCCAGCGATGTCTTTAATAATACCCCAGCGATGTCTATAATAATACCCCAGCGATGCCTTTAATAATACCCCAGCGATGTCTTTAATAATACCCCAGCGATGCCTTTAATAATACCCCAGCGATGTCTTTAATAATAGCCCAGCGATGTCTATAATAATACCCCAGCGATGTCTATAATAATACCCCAGCGATGTCAATAATAATACCGCAGCGATGTCTATAATAATACCCCAGCGATGTCTTAATAATACCCCAGCGATGTCTTTAATAATGCCCCAGCGATGTCTATAATAATACCCCAGCGATGTCTTTAATAATACTTCAGCGATGTCTTTAATAATACCCCAGCGATGCCTTTAATAATACCCCAGCGATGTCAACAATAATACCCCAGCGATGACTATAATAATACCCCAACGATGTCTTTAATAATACCCCAGCGATGTCTATAAAAATACCCCAGCGATGTCTTTAATAATACCCCAGCGATGTCTTTAATAATACCCCAGCGATGTCTTTAATAATACCCCAGCGATGTCTTTAATAATACCCCAGTGATGCCTTTAATAATACCCCAGCGATGTCTTTAATAATACCCCAGCGATGTCTATAATAATACCCCAGCGATATTGATAATATTACCCAAGCGATGTCTATAATAGTACCCCAGCGATGTCTATAATAGTACCCCAGCGATGTCTATAATAATACCCCAGCGATGTATTTAATAATACCCCAGCGATGTCAATACTACTACCCCAGCGATGTCTATAATAATACCCCAGCGATGTCTTTAATAATACCCCAGCAATGTCTTTAATAATACCCCAGCGATGTCTATAATAATACCCCAGCGATGTATTTAATAATACCCCAGCGATGTCTTTAATAATACCCCAGCGATGTCTTAAATATTACCCAAGCGATGTCTTTAATAATACCCCAGCGATGTCTATAATAATACCCCAGAGATGTCTATAATAATACCCCCGCGATGTCTTAATAATACCCCAGCGTTGCCTTTAATACCCCAGCGATGTCTTTAATAATACCCCAGCGATGTCTTTAATAATACCCCAGCGATATCTATAATAATACCCCAGCGATGCCTTTAATAATACCCCAGCGATATCTATAATAATACCCCAGCGATGTCTATAATAATACCCCAGCGATGTCTTTAATAATACAACAGCGATGTCTTTAATAATACCCCAGCGATGTCTATAATAATACCCCAGCGATGTCTTTAATAATTCTTCAGCGATGTCTTTAATAACACCCCAGCGATGTCTTTAATAATACCCCAGAGATGTCTACAATATTACCCCAGCGATGTCTATAATAATACCCCAGCGATGTCTATAATATTACCCCAGCGATGTCTATAATAATACCCCAGCGATGCCTATAATAATACCCCAGCGATGCCTTTAATAATACACCAGCGATGTCTTTAATAATACTCCAGCGATGTATTTAATAATACTCCAGCGATGTCTTTAATAATACCCCAGCGATGTCTTTAATAATACCCCAGCGATGTCTTTAATAATACCCCAGCGATGTCTATAATAATACCCCAGCGATGTATTTAATAATACCCCAGTGATGTCGATAATAATACCCCAGCAATGTCTTAATAATACCCCAGCGAAGCCTTTAATACCCCAGCGATGTCTTTAATAATACCCCGGCAATGTCTTTAATAATACCCCAGTGATGTCGATAATAATACCCCAGCAATGTCTTAATAATACCCCAGCGAAGCCTTTAATACCCCAGCGATGTCTTTAATAATACCCCGGCAATGTCTTTAATAATACCCCAACGATGTCTATAATAATACCCCAGCGATGCCTTTAATAATACCCCAGCGATGTCTTTAATAATACCCCAGTGATGTCGATAATAATACCCCAGCAATGTCTTAATAATACCCCAGCGAAGCCTTTAATACCCCAGCGATGTCTTTAATAATACCCCGGCAATGTCTTTAATAATACCCCAACGATGTCTATAATAATACCCCAGCGATGCCTTTAATAATACCCCAGCGATATCTATAATAATACCCCAGCGATGTCTAAATTAATATCCCAGCGATGTCTTTAATAATACAACAGCGATGTCTTTAATAATACCCCAGCGATGTCTATAATAATACCCCAGCGATGTCTTTAATAATACCCCAGCAATGTCTTTAATAATACCCCAGCGATGCAAATAATAATACCCCAGCGATGTCTATAATAATACCACAGCGATGTCTTTAATAATACCTCAGTGATGTCTATAATAATACCCCAGCGATGTCTTTAATAATACCCCAGCAATGTCTTTAATAATACCCCAGCGATGCAAATAATAATACCCCAGCGATGTCTATAATAATACCACAGCGATGTCTTTAATAATACCTCAGTGATGTCTATAATAATACCCCAGCGATGTCTATAATAATACCCCAGCGATGTCTTTAATAATACCCCAGCGATGTCTTTATTAATACCCCAGCGATGTCTATAATTTTACCCCAGCGATATCTTTAATAATACCCCAGCGATGTCTATAATAATACCCCAGCGATGTCTATAATAATACCCCAGCGATGTCTTTAATAATACCACAGCGATGTCTTTAATAATACCTCAGCGATGTCTTTAATAATACCCCAGCGATGTCTTTAATAATACCCCAGCGATGTCTTTAATAATACCCAAGCGATGACTATAATAATACCCCAGCGATGTCTATAATAATACCCCAGCGATGTCTTTAATAATACCCGAGCGATTTCTATAATAATACCCCTGCGATGTCTATAATAATACCCCAGCGATGTCTATAATAATACCCCAGCGATGCCTTTAATAATACCTTAGAGATGCCTTTAATAATACCCCAGCGATGCCTTTAATAATACCACAGCGATGCCTTTAATAATACCTTAGAGATGCCTTTAATAATACCTCAGCGATGTCTTTAATAATACCCCAGCGATGTCTATAATACTACCCCAGCGATGTCTATAATAATACCCCAGCGATGTCTATAATAATAACCCAGCGATGTCTTTAATAATACCCCAGCGATGTCTTTAATAATACCCCAGCGATGTCTATAATATTACCCCAGCGATGTCTTTAATAATACCCAAGCGATGTCTATAATAATACCCCAGCGATGTCTTTAATAATACCTCAGCGATGTCTTTAATAATACCCCAGCGATGTCTATAATAATACCCCAGCGATGTCTTAATAATACCCCAGCGATGTCTTTAATAATACCCCAGTGATGTCTATAATAATACCCCAGCGATGTCTATAATAATACCCCAGCGATGTCTTTAATAATACCCCAGTGAT
Organism: Taudactylus pleione; assembly: GCA_031769625.1. Classification (NCBI taxonomy): domain Eukaryota; kingdom Metazoa; phylum Chordata; class Amphibia; order Anura; family Myobatrachidae; genus Taudactylus; species Taudactylus pleione. The sequence goes on from JAUIMM010000745.1 coordinate 1,792,210, forward strand.
ATATTTAATAATACCCCAGCGATGTCTATAATAATACCCCAGCGATGTCTTTAATAATACCCCAGCGATATCTATAATAATACCCCAGCGATGTCTTTAATAATACCCCAGCGATGTCTTTAATAATACCCCAGCGATGTCTATAATAATACCCCAGCGATGTCTTTAATAATACCCCAGCGATGCCTTTAATAATACCCCAGCGATGTATTTAATAATACCCCAACGATGTCTTTAATAATACCCCAGCGATGTATTTAATAATACCCCAGCGATGTCTTTAATAATACCCAAGCGATGACTATAATAATACCCCAGCGATGTCAACAATAATACCCCAGCGATGACTATAATAATACCCCAACGATGTCTTTAATAATACCCCAGCGATGTATTTAATAATACCCCAGCGATGTCTATAATAATACCCCAGCGATATCTATAACAATACCCCAGCGATGTCTTTAATAATACCCCAGCGATGTCTTTAATAATACCCCAGCGATGTCTATAATAATACCCCAGCGATGTATTTAATAATACCCCATCGATGTCTTTAATAATACCCCAGCGATGTCTATAATAATACCCCAGAGATGTCTATAATAATACCCCAGCGATGTCTTAATAATACCCCAGCGATGTCTTTAATAATACCCCAGCGATATCTAGAATAATACCCCAGCGATGTCTTAATAATACCCCAGCGATGTCTTTAATAATTCTTCAGCGATGTCTTTAATAAAACCCCAGCGATGTCTTTAATAATACCCCAGCGATTTCTATAATAATACCCCAGCGATGTCTTTAATAATACCCCAGCGATGTCTATAATAATACCCCAGCGATGTCTTTAATAATACCCCAGCGATGTCTATAATAATACCCCAGTGATGTCTATAATAATACCCCAGCGATGTCTATAATAATACCCCAGCGATGTCTATAATAATACCCCAGCGATGTCTTTAATAATACCCCAGCGATGTCTATAATAATACCCCAGCGATGTCTATAATAATACCCCCGCGATGTCTATAATAATACCCCAGCGATGTCTTAATAATACACCAGCGATGTCTATAATAATATCCCAGCGATGTCTATAATAATACCCCAGCGATGCCTTTAATAATACCTCAGCGATGTCTATAATAATACCCCAGCGATGCCTTTAATAATATCCCAGCGATGTCTATAATAATACCCCAGCGATGCCTTTAATAATATCCCAGCGATGTCTATAATAATACCTCAGCGATGTCTATAATAATACCCCAGCGATGTCTTTAATAATACCCCAGCGATGTCTTTAATAATACCCCAGCGATGTCTTTAATAATACCCCAGCGATGTCTATAATAATACCCCAGCGATGTCTATAATAATACCCCAGTGATGTCTATAATAATACCCCAGCGATGTCTATAATAATATCCCAGCGATGTCTATAATAATACCCCAGCGATGTCTATAATAATACCCCAGCGATGTCTTAATAATACCCCAGCGATGTCTTTAATAATACCCCAGTGATGTCTATAATAATACCCCAGCGATGTCTATAATAATACCCCAGCGATGTCTTTAATAATACCCCAGTGATATATTTAATAATACCCCAGCGATGTCTATAATAATACCCCAGCGATGTCTTTAATAATACCCCAGCGATATCTATAATAATACCCCAGCGATGTCTTTAATAATACCCCAGCGATGTCTTTAATAATACCCCAGCGATGTCTATAATAATACCCCAGCGATGTCTTTAATAATACCCCAGCGATGCCTTTAATAATACCCCAGCGATGTATTTAATAATACCCCAACGATGTCTTTAATAATACCCCAGCGATGTATTTAATAATACCCCAGCGATGTCTTTAATAATACCCAAGCGATGACTATAATAATACCCCAGCGATGTCAACAATAATACCCCAGCGATGACTATAATAATACCCCAACGATGTCTTTAATAATACCCAGCGATGTATTTAATAATACCCCAGCGATGTCTATAATAATACCCCAGCGATATCTATAATAATACCCCAGCGATGTCTTTAATAATACCCCAGCGATGTCTTTAATAATACCCCAGCGATGTCTATAATAATACCCCAGCGATGTATTTAATAATACCCCAGCGATGTCTTTAATAATACCCCAGCGATGTCTATAATAATACCCCAGAGATGTCTATAATAATACCCCAGCGATGTCTTAATAATACCCCAGCGATGTCTTTAATAATACCCCAGCGATATCTATAATAATACCCCAGCGATGTCTTAATAATACCCCAGCGATGTCTTTAATAATTCTTCAGCGATGTCTTTAATAAAACCCCAGCGATGTCTTTAATAATACCCCAGCGATGTCTATAATAATACCCCAGCGATGTCTTTAATAATACCCCAGCGATGTTTATAATAATACCCCAGCGATGCCTTTAATAATACCCCAGCGATGTCTTTAATAATACCCCAGCGATGCCTTTAATAATACCCCAGCGATGTCTTTAATAATACCCCAGCGATGTCTATAATAATACCCCAGCGATGTCTTTAATAATACCCCAGCGATATCTATAATAATACCCCAGCGATGCCTTTAATAATACCCCAGCGATGTCTATAATAATACCCCAGCAATGCCTTTAATAATACCCCAGCGATGTCTTTAATAATACCCCAGCGATGTCTATAATAATACCCCAGCGATGTCTATAATAATACCCCAGCGATGTCAATAATAATACCGCAGCGATGTCTATAATAATACCCCAGCGATGTCTTAATAATACCCCAGCGATGTCTTTAATAATGCCCCAGCGATGTCTATAATAATACCCCAGCGATGTCTTTAATAATACTTCAGCGATGTCTTTAATAATACCCCAGCGATGCCTTTAATAATACCCCAGCGATGTCAACAATAATACCCCAGCGATGACTATAATAATACCCCAACGATGTCTTTAATAATACCCCAGCGATGTCTATAATAATACCCCAGCGATGTCTTTAATAATACCCCAGCGATGTCTTTAATAATACCCCAGCGATGTCTTTAATAATACCCCAGCGATGTCTTTAATAATACCCCAGCGATGTCTATAATAATACCCCAGCGATGTCTTAATAATACCCCAGCGATGTCTTTAATAATACCCCAGCGATGTCTATAATAATACCCCAGCGATGTCTATAATAATACCCCAGCGATGTCTTTAATAATTCTTCAGCGATGTCTTAATAATACCCCAGCGATGTCTTTAATAATTCTTCAGCGATGTCTTTAATAATACCCCAGCGATGCCTTTAATAATACCCCAGCGATGTCTTTAATAATACCCCAGCGATGTCTATAATAATACCCCAGCGATGTCTTTAATAATACCCCAGCGATGTCTTTAATAATACCCCAGTGATGCCTTTAATAATACCCCAGCGATGTCTTTAATAATACCCCAGCGATGCCTTTAATAATACCCCAGCGATATCTATAATAATACCCCAGCGATGTCTTAATAATACCCCAGCGATGTCTTTAATAATTCTTCAGCGATGTCTTTAATAATACCCCAGCGATGCCTTTAATAATACCCCAGCGATGTCTTTAATAATACCCCAGCGATGTCTATAATAATACCCCAGCGATGTCTTTAATAATACCCCAGCGATGTCTATAATAATACCCCAGCGATGCCTTTAATAATACCCCAGCGATGTCTTTAATAATACCCCAGCGATGCCTTTAATAATACCCCAGCGATGTCTTTAATAATAGCCCAGCGATGTCTATAATAATACCCCAGCGATGTCTATAATAATACCCCAGCGATGTCAATAATAATACCGCAGCGATGTCTATAATAATACCCCAGCGATGTCTTAATAATACCCCAGCGATGTCTTTAATAATGCCCCAGCGATGTCTATAATAATACCCCAGCGATGTCTTTAATAATACTTCAGCGATGTCTTTAATAATACCCCAGCGATGCCTTTAATAATACCCCAGCGATGTCAACAATAATACCCCAGCGATGACTATAATAATACCCCAACGATGTCTTTAATAATACCCCAGCGATGTCTATAAAAATACCCCAGCGATGTCTTTAATAATACCCCAGCGATGTCTTTAATAATACCCCAGCGATGTCTTTAATAATACCCCAGCGATGTCTTTAATAATACCCCAGTGATGCCTTTAATAATACCCCAGCGATGTCTTTAATAATACCCCAGCGATGTCTATAATAATACCCCAGCGATATTGATAATATTACCCAAGCGATGTCTATAATAGTACCCCAGCGATGTCTATAATAGTACCCCAGCGATGTCTATAATAATACCCCAGCGATGTATTTAATAATACCCCAGCGATGTCAATACTACTACCGCAGCGATGTCTATAATAATACCCCAGCGATGTCTTTAATAATACCCCAGCAATGTCTTTAATAATACCCCAGCGATGTCTATAATAATACCCCAGCGATGTATTTAATAATACCCCAGCGATGTCTTTAATAATACCCCAGCGATGTCTTAAATATTACCCAAGCGATGTCTTTAATAATACCCCAGCGATGTCTATAATAATACCCCAGAGATGTCTATAATAATACCCCCGCGATGTCTTAATAATACCCCAGCGTTGCCTTTAATACCCCAGCGATGTCTTTAATAATACCCCAGCGATGTCTTTAATAATACCCCAGCGATATCTATAATAATACCCCAGCGATGCCTTTAATAATACCCCAGCGATATCTATAATAATACCCCAGCGATGTCTATAATAATACCCCAGCGATGTCTTTAATAATACAACAGCGATGTCTTTAATAATACCCCAGCGATGTCTATAATAATACCCCAGCGATGTCTTTAATAATTCTTCAGCGATGTCTTTAATAACACCCCAGCGATGTCTTTAATAATACCCCAGAGATGTCTACAATATTACCCCAGCGATGTCTATAATAATACCCCAGCGATGTCTATAATATTACCCCAGCGATGTCTATAATAATACCCCAGCGATGCCTATAATAATACCCCAGCGATGCCTTTAATAATACACCAGCGATGTCTTTAATAATACTCCAGCGATGTATTTAATAATACTCCAGCGATGTCTTTAATAATACCCCAGCGATGTCTTTAATAATACCCCAGCGATGTCTTTAATAATACCCCAGCGATGTCTATAATAATACCCCAGCGATGTATTTAATAATACCCCAGTGATGTCGATAATAATACCCCAGCAATGTCTTAATAATACCCCAGCGAAGCCTTTAATACCCCAGCGATGTCTTTAATAATACCCCGGCAATGTCTTTAATAATACCCCAGTGATGTCGATAATAATACCCCAGCAATGTCTTAATAATACCCCAGCGAAGCCTTTAATACCCCAGCGATGTCTTTAATAATACCCCGGCAATGTCTTTAATAATACCCCAACGATGTCTATAATAATACCCCAGCGATGCCTTTAATAATACCCCAGTGATGTCTTTAATAATACCCCAGTGATGTCGATAATAATACCCCAGCAATGTCTTAATAATACCCCAGCGAAGCCTTTAATACCCCAGCGATGTCTTTAATAATACCCCGGCAATGTCTTTAATAATACCCCAACGATGTCTATAATAATACCCCAGCGATGCCTTTAATAATACCCCAGCGATATCTATAATAATACCCCAGCGATGTCTAAATTAATATCCCAGCGATGTCTTTAATAATACAACAGCGATGTCTTTAATAATACCCCAGCGATGTCTATAATAATACCCCAGCGATGTCTTTAATAATACCCCAGCAATGTCTTTAATAATACCCCAGCGATGCAAATAATAATACCCCAGCGATGTCTATAATAATACCACAGCGATGTCTTTAATAATACCTCAGTGATGTCTATAATAATACCCCAGCGATGTCTTTAATAATACCCCAGCAATGTCTTTAATAATACCCCAGCGATGCAAATAATAATACCCCAGCGATGTCTATAATAATACCACAGCGATGTCTTTAATAATACCTCAGTGATGTCTATAATAATACCCCAGCGATGTCTATAATAATACCCCAGCGATGTCTTTAATAATACCCCAGCGATGTCTTTATTAATACCCCAGCGATGTCTATAATTTTACCCCAGCGATATCTTTAATAATACCCCAGCGATGTCTATAATAATACCCCAGCGATGTCTATAATAATACCCCAGCGATGTCTTTAATAATACCACAGCGATGTCTTTAATAATACCTCAGCGATGTCTTTAATAATACCCCAGCGATGTCTTTAATAATACCCCAGCGATGTCTTTAATAATACCCAAGCGATGACTATAATAATACCCCAGCGATGTCTATAATAATACCCCAGCGATGTCTTTAATAATACCCGAGCGATTTCTATAATAATACCCCTGCGATGTCTATAATAATACCCCAGCGATGTCTATAATAATACCCCAGCGATGCCTTTAATAATACCTTAGAGATGCCTTTAATAATACCCCAGCGATGCCTTTAATAATACCACAGCGATGCCTTTAATAATACCTTAGAGATGCCTTTAATAATACCTCAGCGATGTCTTTAATAATACCCCAGCGATGTCTATAATACTACCCCAGCGATGTCTATAATAATACCCCAGCGATGTCTATAATAATAACCCAGCGATGTCTTTAATAATACCCCAGCGATGTCTTTAATAATACCCCAGCGATGTCTATAATATTACCCCAGCGATGTCTTTAATAATACCCAAGCGATGTCTATAATAATACCCCAGCGATGTCTTTAATAATACCTCAGCGATGTCTTTAATAATACCCCAGCGATGTCTATAATAATACCCCAGCGATGTCTTAATAATACCCCAGCGATGTCTTTAATAATACCCCAGCGATGTCTATAATAATACCCCAGCGATGCCTTTAATAATACCCCAGCGATGTCTTTAATAATACCCCAGCGATGTCTACAATAATACCCCAGCGATGTCTATAATAGTACCCCAGCGATGTCTATAATAATACCCCAGCGATGACTATAATAATACCCCAACGATGTCTTTAATAATACCCCAGCGATGCCTTTAATAATACCCCAGCGATGTCTACAATAATACCCCAGCGATGTCTATAATAGTACCCCAGCGATGTCTATAATAGTACCCCAGCGATGACTATAATAATACCCCAGTGATGTCTATAATAATACCCCAGCGATGACTATAATAATACCCCAGCGATGTCTTTAATAATACCCCAGCGATGTCTATAATAATACCCCAGCGATGTCTTTAATAATACCCCAGCGATGTCTTTAATAATACCCCAGCGATGTCTATAATAATACCCCAGTGATGTCTATAATAATACCTCAGCGATGTCTTTAATAATACCCCAGCGATGTCTATAATACTACCCCAGCGATGTCTATAATAATACCCCAGCGATGTCTATAATAATAACCCAGCGATATCTTTAATAATACCCCAGCGATGTCTTTAATAATACCCCAGCGATGTCTATAATATTACCCCAGCGATGTCTTTAATAATACCCCAGCGATGTCTTTAATAATACCCCAGCGATGTCTATAATAATACCCCAGTGATGTCTATAATAATACCCCTGCGATGTCTATAATAATACCCCAGCGATGTCTATAATAATACCCCAGCGATGCCTTTAATAATACCCCAGCGATGTCTATAATAATACCCCAGCGATGTCTTTAATAATACCCCAGCGATGCCTTTAATAATACCCCAGCGATGTCTACAATAATACCACAGCGATGTCTATAATAGTACCCCAGCGATGTCTATAATAATACCCCAGCGATGACTATAATAATACCCCAACGATGTCTTTAATAATACCCCAGCGATGTCTTTAATAATACCCCAGCGATGTCTTTAATAATACCTCAGCGATGTCTTTAATAATACCCCAGCGATGTCTATAATAATACCCCAGCGATGTCTTAATAATACCCCAGCGATGTCTTTAATAATACCCCAGCGATGTCTATAATAATACCCCAGCGATGTCTTTAATAAATCTTCAGCGATGTCTTTAATAATACCCCAGCGATGTCTTTAATAATACCCCAGCGATGCCTTTAATAATACCCCAGCGATGACTATAATAATACCCCAGCGATGTCTACAATAATACCCCAGCGATGACTATAATAATACCCCAGCGATGTCTTTAATAATACCCCAGCGATGACTATAATAATACCCCAACGATGTCTTTAATAATACCCCAGCGATGTCTATAATAATACCCCAGCGATGTCTTTAATAATACCCCAGCGATATCTATAATAATACCCCAGCGATGTCTATAATAATACCCCAGCGATGTCTTTAATAATACCCCAGCGATATCTATAATAATACCCCAGCGATGTCTATAATAATACCCCAGCGATGTCTTTAATAATACCCCAGCGATATCTATAATAATACCTCAGCGATGTCTTTAATAATACCCCAGCGATGTCTATAATAATACCCCAGCGATGTCTTTAATAATACCCCAGCGATGTCTTTAATAATACCGCAGCGATGACTATAATAATACCCCAGCGATGTCTTTAATAATACCCCAGCGATGTCTTTAATAATACCCCAGCGATATCTATAATAATACCCCAGCGATGTCTATAATAATACCCCAGCGATGTCTTTAATAATACCCCAGCGATGTCTTTAATAATACCCCAGCGATGTCTATAATAATACCCCAGCGATGTCTATAATAATACCCCAGCGATGTCTTTAATAATACCCCAGCGATGTCTTTAATAATACCCCAGCGATGTCTGTAATAATACCCCAGCGATGTCTTTAATAATACCCCAGCGATGTCTTTAATAATACCCCAGCGATGTCTTTAATAATACCCCAGCGATATCTATAATATTACCCCAGCGATGTCTTTAATAATACCCCAGCGATGTCTACAATAATACCCCAGCGATGTATTTAATAATACCCCAGCGATGTCAATACTACTACCCCAGCGATGTCTATAATAATACCCCAGCGATGTCTTTAATAATACCCCAGCGATGTCAATACTACTACCCCAGCGATGTCTATAATAATACCCCAGCGATGCCTTTAATAATACACCAGCGATGTCTTTAATAATACTCCAGCGATGTATTTTATAATACCCCAGCGATGTCTTTAATAATACCCCAGCGATGTCTTTAATAATACCCCAGCGATGTCTATAATAATACCCCAGCGATGTATTTAATAATTCCCCAGCGATGTCTATAATAATACCCCAGCGATGTCTTTAATAATACCCAAGCGATATCTATAATATTACCCCAGCGATGTCTATAATAATACCCCAGCGATGTCTTTAATAATACCCCAGCGATGTCTACAATAATACCCCAGCGATGTATTTAATAATACCCAGCGATGTCTATAATAATACCCCAGCGATGTCTATAATAATACCCCAGTGATGTCTATAATAATACCCCAGCGATGCATTAATAATACCCCAGCGATGTCTTAATAATACCCCAGCGATGCCTTTAATACCCCAGCGATGTCTTTAATAATACCCCAGCGATGTCTTTAATAATAACCCAGCGATGTCTATAATAATACCCCAGCGATATCTATAATAATACCCCAGTGATGTCTATAATAATACCCCAGCGATGTCTTTAATAATACAACAGCGATGTCTTTAATAATACCCCAGCGATGTCTATAATAATACCCCAGCGATGTCTTTAATAATACCCCAGCGATGTCTTTAATAATACCCCAGCGATGCAATTAATAATACCCCAGTGATGTCTTCAATAATACCCCAGCGATGTCTTTAATAATACCTCAGTGATGTCTATAATAATACCCCAGCTATGTCTATAATAATACCCCAGCGATGTCTACAATAATACCCCAGCGATGACTATAATAATACCCCAACTATGTCTTTAATAATACCCCAGCGATGTCTATAATAATACCCCAGCGATGTCTTAATAATACCCCAGCGATGTCTTTAATAATACCCCTGCGATGTCTATAATAATACCCCAGTGATGTCTATAATAATACCCCAGCGATGTCTTTAATAATTCTTCAGCGATGTCTTTAATAATACCCCAGCGATACCTTTATTAATACCCCAGCGATGTCTACAATAATACCCCAGCGATGACTATAATAATACCCCAACGATGTCTTTAATAATACCCCAGCGATGTCTATAATAATACCCCAGCGATGTCTACAATAATACCCCAGCGATGCCTTTAATAATACCCCAGCGATGACTATAATAATACCCCAGCGATGTCTACAATAATACCCCAGCGATGACTATAATAATACCCCAGCGATGTCTTTAATAATACCCCAGCGATGACTATAATAATACCCCAACGATGTCTTTAATAATACCCCAGCGATGTCTATAATAATACCCCAGCGATGTCTTTAATAATACCCCAGCGATATCTATAATAATACCCCAGCGATGTCTATAATAATACCCCAGCGATGTCTTTAATAATACCCCAGCGATATCTATAATAATACCCCAGCGATGTCTATAATAATACCCCAGCGATGTCTTTAATAATACCCCAGCGATATCTATAATAATACCTCAGCGATGTCTTTAATAATACCCCAGCGATGTCTATAATAATACCCCAGCGATGTCTTTAATAATACCCCAGCGATGTCTTTAATAATACCGCAGCGATGACTATAATAATACCCCAGCGATGTCTTTAATAATACCCCAGCGATGTCTTTAATAATACCCCAGCGATATCTATAATAATACCCCAGCGATGTCTATAATAATACCCCAGCGATGTCTTTAATAATACCCCAGCGATGTCTTTAATAATACCCCAGCGATGTCTATAATAATACCCCAGCGATGTCTATAATAATACCCCAGCGATGTCTTTAATAATACCCCAGCGATGTCTTTAATAATACCCCAGCGATGTCTGTAATAATACCCCAGCGATGTCTTTAATAATACCCCAGCGATGTCTTTAATAATACCCCAGCGATGTCTTTAATAATACCCCAGCGATATCTATAATATTACCCCAGCGATGTCTTTAATAATACCCCAGCGATGTCTACAATTATACCCCAGCGATGTATTTAATAATACCCCAGCGATGTCAATACTACTACCCCAGCGATGTCTATAATAATACCCCAGCGATGTCTTTAATAATACCCCAGCGATGTCAATACTACTACCCCAGCGATGTCTATAATAATACCCCAGCGATGCCTTTAATAATACACCAGCGATGTCTTTAATAATACTCCAGCGATGTATTTTATAATACCCCAGCGATGTCTTTAATAATACCCCAGCGATGTCTTTAATAATACCCCAGCGATGTCTATAATAATACCCCAGCGATGTATTTAATAATTCCCCAGCGATGTCTATAATAATACCCCAGCGATGTCTTTAATAATACCCAAGCGATATCTATAATATTACCCCAGCGATGTCTATAATAATACCCCAGCGATGTCTTTAATAATACCCCAGCGATGTCTACAATAATACCCCAGCGATGTATTTAATAATACCCCAGCGATGTCTATAATAATACCCCAGCGATGTCTATAATAATACCCCAGTGATGTCTATAATAATACCCCAGCGATGCATTAATAATACCCCAGCGATGTCTTAATAATACCCCAGCTATGCCTTTAATACCCCAGCGATGTCTTTAATAATACCCCAGCGATGTCTTTAATAATACCCCAGCGATATCTATAATAATACCTCAGCGATGTCTTTAATAATACCCCAGCGATGTCTATAATAATACCCCAGCGATGTCTTTAATAATACCCCAGCGATGTCTTTAATAATACCGCAGCGATGACTATAATAATACCCCAGCGATGTCTTTAATAATACCCCAGCGATGTCTTTAATAATACCCCAGCGATATCTATAATAATACCCAGCGATGTCTATAATAATACCCCAGCGATGTCTTTAATAATACCCCAGCGATGTCTTTAATAATACCCCAGCGATGTCTATAATAATACCCCAGCGATGTCTATAATAATACCCCAGCGATGTCTTTAATAATACCCCAGCGATGTCTTTAATAATACCCCAGCGATGTCTGTAATAATACCCCAGCGATGTCTTTAATAATACCCCAGCGATGTCTTTAATAATACCCCAGCGATGTCTTTAATAATACCCCAGCGATATCTATAATATTACCCCAGCGATGTCTTTAATAATACCCCAGCGATGTCTACAATAATACCCCAGCGATGTATTTAATAATACCCCAGCGATGTCAATACTACTACCCCAGCGATGTCTATAATAATACCCCAGCGATGTCTTTAATAATACCCCAGCGATGTCAATACTACTACCCCAGCGATGTCTATAATAATACCCCAGCGATGCCTTTAATAATACACCAGCGATGTCTTTAATAATACTCCAGCGATGTATTTTATAATACCCCAGCGATGTCTTTAATAATACCCCAGCGATGTCTTTAATAATACCCCAGCGATGTCTATAATAATACCCCAGCGATGTATTTAATAATTCCCCAGCGATGTCTATAATAATACCCCAGCGATGTCTTTAATAATACCCAAGCGATATCTATAATATTACCCCAGCGATGTCTATAATAATACCCCAGCGATGTCTTTAATAATACCCCAGCGATGTCTACAATAATACCCCAGCGATGTATTTAATAATACCCAGCGATGTCTATAATAATACCCCAGCGATGTCTATAATAATACCCCAGTGATGTCTATAATAATACCCCAGCGATGCATTAATAATACCCCAGCGATGTCTTAATAATACCCCAGCGATGCCTTTAATACCCCAGCGATGTCTTTAATAATACCCCAGCGATGTCTTTAATAATAACCCAGCGATGTCTATAATAATACCCCAGCGATATCTATAATAATACCCCAGTGATGTCTATAATAATACCCCAGCGATGTCTTTAATAATACAACAGCGATGTCTTTAATAATACCCCAGCGATGTCTATAATAATACCCCAGCGATGTCTTTAATAATACCCCAGCGATGTCTTTAATAATACCCCAGCGATGCAATTAATAATACCCCAGTGATGTCTTCAATAATACCCCAGCGATGTCTTTAATAATACCTCAGTGATGTCTATAATAATACCCCAGCTATGTCTATAATAATACCCCAGCGATGTCTACAATAATACCCCAGCGATGACTATAATAATACCCCAGCGATGTCTTTAATAATACCCCAGCGATGTCTGTAATAATACCCCAGCGATGTCTTTAATAATACCCCAGCGATGTCTTTAATAATACCCCAGCGATGTCTTTAATAATACCCCAGCGATATCTATAATATTACCCCAGCGATGTCTTTAATAATACCCCAGCGATGTCTACAATAATACCCCAGCGATGTATTTAATAATACCCCAGCGATGTCAATACTACTACCCCAGCGATGTCTATAATAATACCCCAGCGATGTCTTTAATAATACCCCAGCGATGTCAATACTACTACCCCAGCGATGTCTATAATAATACCCCAGCGATGCCTTTAATAATACACCAGCGATGTCTTTAATAATACTCCAGCGATGTATTTTATAATACCCCAGCGATGTCTTTAATAATACCCCAGCGATGTCTTTAATAATACCCCAGCGATGTCTATAATAATACCCCAGCGATGTATTTAATAATTCCCCAGCGATGTCTATAATAATACCCCAGCGATGTCTTTAATAATACCCAAGCGATATCTATAATATTACCCCAGCGATGTCTATAATAATACCCCAGCGATGTCTTTAATAATACCCCAGCGATGTCTACAATAATACCCCAGCGATGTATTTAATAATACCCAGCGATGTCTATAATAATACCCCAGCGATGTCTATAATAATACCCCAGTGATGTCTATAATAATACCCCAGCGATGCATTAATAATACCCCAGCGATGTCTTAATAATACCCCAGCGATGCCTTTAATACCCCAGCGATGTCTTTAATAATACCCCAGCGATGTCTTTAATAATAACCCAGCGATGTCTATAATAATACCCCAGCGATATCTATAATAATACCCCAGTGATGTCTATAATAATACCCCAGCGATGTCTTTAATAATACAACAGCGATGTCTTTAATAATACCCCAGCGATGTCTATAATAATACCCCAGCGATGTCTTTAATAATACCCCAGCGATGTCTTTAATAATACCCCAGCGATGCAATTAATAATACCCCAGTGATGTCTTCAATAATACCCCAGCGATGTCTTTAATAATACCTCAGTGATGTCTATAATAATACCCCAGCTATGTCTATAATAATACCCCAGCGATGTCTACAATAATACCCCAGCGATGACTATAATAATACCCCAACTATGTCTTTAATAATACCCCAGCGATGTCTATAATAATACCCCAGCGATGTCTTAATAATACCCCAGCGATGTCTTTAATAATACCCCTGCGATGTCTATAATAATACCCCAGTGATGTCTATAATAATACCCCAGCGATGTCTTTAATAATTCTTCAGCGATGTCTTTAATAATACCCCAGCGATACCTTTATTAATACCCCAGCGATGTCTACAATAATACCCCAGCGATGACTATAATAATACCCCAACGATGTCTTTAATAATACCCCAGCGATGTCTATAATAATACCCCAGCGATGTCTACAATAATACCCCAGCGATGTATTTAATAATACCCCAGCGATGTCTATAATAATACCCCAGCGATGTCTATAATAATACCCCAGCGATGCATTAATAATACCCAAGCGATGTCTTAATAATACCCCAGCGATGTCTTTAATAATACCCCAGCGATGCCTTTAATAATACCCCAGCGATGTCTACAATAATACCCCAGCGATGTCTATAATAGTACCCCAGCGATGTCTATAATAATACCCCAGCGATGACTATAATAATACCCCAACGATGTCTTTAATAATACCCCAGCGATGTCTTTAATAATACCTCAGCGATGTCTTTAATAATACCCCAGCGATGTCTATAATAATACCCCAGCGATGTCTTAATAATACCCCAGCGATGTCTTTAATAATACCCCAGCGATGTCTATAATAATACCCCAGCGATGTCTTTAATAAATCTTCAGCGATGTCTTTAATAATACCCCAGCGATGTCTTTAATAATACCCCAGCGATGCCTTTAATAATACCCCAGCGATGACTATAATAATACCCCAGCGATGTCTACAATAATACCCCAGCGATGACTATAATAATACCCCAGCGATGTCTTTAATAATACCCCAGCGATGACTATAATAATACCCCAACGATGTCTTTAATAATACCCCAGCGATGTCTATAATAATACCCCAGCGATGTCTTTAATAATACCCCAGCGATATCTATAATAATACCCCAGCGATGTCTATAATAATACCCCAGCGATGTCTTTAATAATACCCCAGCGATATCTATAATAATACCCCAGCGATGTCTATAATAATACCCCAGCGATGTCTTTAATAATACCCCAGCGATATCTATAATAATACCTCAGCGATGTCTTTAATAATACCCCAGCGATGTCTATAATAATACCCCAGCGATGTCTTTAATAATACCCCAGCGATGTCTTTAATAATACCGCAGCGATGACTATAATAATACCCCAGCGATGTCTTTAATAATACCCCAGCGATGTCTTTAATAATACCCCAGCGATATCTATAATAATACCCCAGCGATGTCTATAATAATACCCCAGCGATGTCTTTAATAATACCCCAGCGATGTCTTTAATAATACCCCAGCGATGTCTATAATAATACCCCAGCGATGTCTATAATAATACCCCAGCGATGTCTTTAATAATACCCCAGCGATGTCTTTAATAATACCCCAGCGATGTCTGTAATAATACCCCAGCGATGTCTTTAATAATACCCCAGCGATGTCTTTAATAATACCCCAGCGATGTCTTTAATAATACCCCAGCGATATCTATAATATTACCCCAGCGATGTCTTTAATAATACCCCAGCGATGTCTACAATAATACCCCAGCGATGTATTTAATAATACCCCAGCGATGTCAATACTACTACCCCAGCGATGTCTATAATAATACCCCAGCGATGTCTTTAATAATACCCCAGCGATGTCAATACTACTACCCCAGCGATGTCTATAATAATACCCCAGCGATGCCTTTAATAATACACCAGCGATGTCTTTAATAATACTCCAGCGATGTATTTTATAATACCCCAGCGATGTCTTTAATAATACCCCAGCGATGTCTTTAATAATACCCCAGCGATGTCTATAATAATACCCCAGCGATGTATTTAATAATTCCCCAGCGATGTCTATAATAATACCCCAGCGATGTCTTTAATAATACCCAAGCGATATCTATAATATTACCCCAGCGATGTCTATAATAATACCCCAGCGATGTCTTTAATAATACCCCAGCGATGTCTACAATAATACCCCAGCGATGTATTTAATAATACCCCAGCGATGTCTATAATAATACCCCAGCGATGTCTATAATAATACCCCAGTGATGTCTATAATAATACCCCAGCGATGCATTAATAATACCCCAGCGATGTCTTAATAATACCCCAGCGATGCCTTTAATACCCCAGCGATGTCTTTAATAATACCCCAGCGATGTCTTTAATAATAACCCAGCTATGTCTATAATAATACCCCAGCGATATCTATAATAATACCCCAGTGATGTCTATAATAATACCCCAGCGATGTCTTTAATAATACAACAGCGATGTCTTTAATAATACCCCAGCGATGTCTATAATAATACCCCAGCGATGTCTTTAATAATACCCCAGCGATGTCTTTAATAATACCCCAGCGATGCAATTAATAATACCCCAGTGATGTCTTCAATAATACCCCAGCGATGTCTTTAATAATACCTCAGTGATGTCTATAATAATACCCCAGCTATGTCTATAATAATACCCCAGCGATGTCTACAATAATACCCCAGCGATGACTATAATAATACCCCAACGATGTCTTTAATAATACCCCAGCGATGTCTATAATAATACCCCAGCGATGTCTTAATAATACCCCAGCGATGTCTTTAATAATACCCCTGCGATGTCTATAATAATACCCCAGTGATGTCTATAATAATACCCCAGCGATGTCTTTAATAATTCTTCAGCGATGTCTTTAATAATACCCCAGCGATACCTTTATTAATACCCCAGCGATGTCTACAATAATACCCCAGCGATGACTATAATAATACCCCAACGATGTCTTTAATAATACCCCAGCGATGTCTATAATAATACCCCAGCGATGTCTACAATAATACCCCAGCGATGTATTTAATAATACCCCAGCGATGTCTATAATAATACCCCAGCGATGTCTATAATAATACCCCAGCGATGCATTAATAATACCCAAGCGATGTCTTAATAATACCCCAGCGATGTCTATAATAATACCCCAGCGATGTCTATAATAATATCCCAGCGATGTCTATAATAATACCCCAGCGATGTCTATAATAATACCCCAGTGATGTCTATAATAATACCCCAGCGATGCATTAATAATACCCAAGCGATGTCTTAATAATACCCCAGCGATGCCTTTAATACCCCAGCGATGTCTTTAATAATACCCCAGCGATGTCTTTAATAATACCCCAGCGATGTCTATAATAATACCCCAGCGATATCTATAATAATACCCCAGTGATGTCTATAATAATACCCCAGCGATGTCTTTAATAATACAACAGCGATGTCTTTAATAATACCCCAGCGATGTCTATAATAATACCCCAGCGATGTCTTTAATAATACCCCAGCGATGTCTTTAATAATACCCCAGCGATGCAATTAATAATACCCCAGCGATGTCTTTAATAATACCTCAGTGATGTCTATAATAATACCCCAGCGATGTCTATAATAATACCCCAGCGATGTCTATAATAATACTTCAGCGATGTCTACAATAATACCCCAGCGATGTCTATAATAGTACCCCAGCGATGTCTACAATAATACCCCAGCGATGACTATAATAATACCCCAACGATGTCTTTAATAATACCCCAGCGATGTCTATAATAATACCCCAGCGATGTCTTAATAATACCCCAGCGATGTCTTTAATAATACCCCTGCGATGTCTATAATAATACCCCAGCGATGTCTATAATAATACCCCAGCGATGTCTTTAATAATTCTTCAGCGATGTCTTTAATAATACCCCAGCGATACCTTTATTAATACCCCAGCGATGTCTACAATAATACCCCAGCGATGACTATAATAATACCCCAACGATGTCTTTAATAATACCCCAGCGATGTCTATAATAATACCCCAGCGATGTCTTTAATAATACCCCAGAGATGTCTATAATAGTACCCCAGCGATGTCTATAATAGTACCAGAGCGATGTCTACAATAATACCCCAGCGATGTATTTAATAATACCCCAGCGATGTCAATACAACTACCCCAGCGATGTCTATAATAATACCCCAGCGATGCCAATAATAATACCCCAGCGATGCCTTTAATAATACACCAGCGATGTCTTTAATAATACTCCAGCGATGTATTTAATAATACCCCAGCGATGTCTTTAATAATACCCCAGCGATGTCTTTAATAATACCCCAGCGATGTCTATAATAATACCCCAGCGATGTATTTAATAATACCCCAGCGATGTCTTTAATAATACCCCAGCGATGTCTTAAATAATACCCCAGCGATGTCTTTAATAATAGCCCAGCGATGTCGATAATAATACCCCAGCGATGTCTACAATAATACCCCAGCAATGCAATTAATAATACCCCAGCGATGTCTTAAATAATACCCCAGCGATGTCTTTAATAATACCCCAGCGATATCTTTAATAATACCTCAGTGATGTCTATAATAATACCCCAGCGATGTCTTAATAATACCCCAGCTATGTCTATAATAATACCCCAGCGATGTCTACAATAATACCCCAGCGATGACTATAATAATAACCCAACGATGTCTTTAATAATACCCCAGCGATGTCTATAATAATACCCCAGCGATGTCTTTAATAATACCCCAGCGATGTCTTTAATAATACCTCAGCGATGTCTTTAATAATACCCCAGCGATGTCTATAATAATACCCCAGCGATGTCTATAATAATACCCCAGCGATGTCTTAATAATACCGCAACCATATCTTTAATAATACCCCAGCGATGTCTATAATAATACCCCAGTGATGTCTATAATAATACCCCAGCGATGTCTTAATAATACCCCAGCGATATCTATAATAATACCCCAGTGATGTCTATAATAATACCCCAGCGATGTCTTTAATAATACCCCAGCGATGTCTTTAATAATACCCCAGAGATGTCTATAATAATACCCCAGCGATGTCTATAATAATACCCCAGCGATGTCTATAATAATACCCCAGAGATGTCTATAATAATACCCCAGCGATGTCTATAATAATACCCCAGAGATGTCTATAATAATACCCCAGCGATGTCTATAATAATACCCCAGCGATGTCTATAATAATACCCCAGCCATGTCTATAATAATACCCCAGCGATGTCTATAATAATACCCCAGTGATGTCTATAATAATACCCCAGTGATGTCTATAATAATACCCCAGCCATGTCTATAATAGTACCCCAGCGATGTCTATAATAATACCCCAGCGATGTCTACAATAATACCCCAGCGATGTCTTTAATAATACCCCAGCGATGCCAATACTACTACCCCAGCGATGTCTATAATAATACCCCAGCGATGCCTATAATCATACCCCAGCGATATCTTTAATAATACCCCAGCGATGTCTTTAATAATACCCCAGCGATGTCTATAATAATACCCCAGCGATGTATTTAATAATACCCCAGCGATGTCTTTAATAATACCCCAGCGATGTCTTAAATAATACCTCAGCGATGTCTTTAATAATACCCCAGCGATGTCGATAATAATACCCCAGCGATGTCTATAATAATACCCCAGCGATGTCTTAATAATACCCCAGCGATGCCTTTAATACCCCAGCGATGTCTTTAATAATACCCCGGCGATGTCTTTAATAATACCCCAACGATGTCTATAATAATACCCCAGCGATGCCTTTAATAATACCCCAGCGATATCTATAATAATACCCCAGCGATGTCTATAATAATACCCCAGCGATGTCTTTAATAATACAACAGCGATGTTTTTAATAATACAACAGCGATGTCTTTAATAATACCCCAGCGATGTCTATAATAATACCCCAGCGATGTCTTTAATAATACCCCAGCGATGTCTTTAATAATACCCCAGCGATGCAATTAATAATACCCCAGAGATGTCTTTAATAATACCCCAGCGATGTCTTTAATAATACAACAGCGATGTCTTTAATAATACCCCAGCGATGTCTATAATAATACCCCAGCGATGTCTATAATAATACCCCAGCGATGTCTTTAATAATACCCCAGCGATGTCTATAATATTACCCCAGCGATGTCTTTAATAATACCCCAGCAATGTCTATAATAATACCCCAGCGATGTCTATAATAATACCCCAGCGATGTCTTTAATAATACCCCAGCGATGCCTTTAATAATACCTTAGAGATGCCTTTAATAATACCCCAGCGATGCCTTTAATAATACCTCAGCGATGTCTTTAATAATACCCCAGCGATGTCTATAATACTACCCCAGCGATGTCTATAATAATACCCCAGCGATGTCTATAATAATAACCCAGCGATGTCTTTAATAATACCCCAGCGATGTCCTTAATAATACCCCAGCGATGTCTATAATATTACCCCAGCGATGTCTTTAATAATACCCCAGCGAAGTCTATAATAATACCCCAGCGATGTCTTTAATAATACCCCAGCAATGTCTTTAATAATACTTTAGCGATGTCTTTAATAATACCCCAGCGATGTCTTTAATAATACCCCAGCAATGTGTTTAATAATACCCCAGCGATGTCTTTAATAACACTTTAGCGATGTCTTTAACAATACCCCAGCGATGTCTTTAACAATACACCAGCGATGTCTATAATAATACCCCAGCGATGCCTTTAATAATACCCCAGCGATGCATTTAATAATACCCCAGCGCTGTCTTTAATAATACCCCAGCGATGCCTTTAATAATACCCCAGCGATTAATTTAATAATACCCCAGCGATTTCTTTAATAATACCCCAGCGATGTCTATAATAATACCCCAGCGATGCCTTTAATTATACCCCAGCGATGCCTTTAATAATACCCCAGCGATGTCTTTAATAATATTCCAGCGATGTCTATAAAAATACCCCAGCGATGTCTTTAATAATACCCCAGCGATGTCTTTAATAATACCCCAGCGATTTCTTTAATAATACCCCAGCGATGTCTATAATAATACCCCAGCGATGCCTTTAATAATACACCAGCGATGTCTTTAATAATAAACCAGCGATGTCTATAATAATACCCCAGCGATGCCTTTAATAATACACCAGCGATGTCTTTAATAATACACCAGCGATGTCTATAATAATACCCCAGCGATGTCTTTAATAATACCCCAGCGATGCCTTTAATAATACCCCAGTGATGTCTTTAATAATACCCCAGCGATGTCTTTAATAATACCCCAGCGATGTCTATATTAAAACCTCAGCGATGTCTATAATAATACCCCAGCGATGTCTTTAATACTACCCCAGCGATGTTTATAATAATACCCCAGCGATGTCTATAATAATACCCCAGCAATGTCTTTAATAATACCCCAGCGATGTCTATAATAATACCCCAGCGATGTCTATAATAATACCCCAGCGATGTCTTTAATAATACCCCAGCGATGTCTATAATAATACCCCAGCGATGTCTATAATAATACCCCAGCGATGTCTTTTATAATACCCCCGCGCGAAGGTAAAACTTGGGCACAACCGACTTTGCTACAGTGCTAGACACTTCCACTAACTATAACAACACCTAGGATTGCGAGGAGGCAGGAAACTGTGATAAAGTGTAAACAGATGTTACGTCCATGTACGTAATCGTATGTATATATTATATATATATATATATATATATATGACAAGAATCACATAGACCGGGTAAAATCCAACAGATGTTTATTTCCTCACCACAGACAGGAATACAGGACAGTGCAGTGCTCACAGTCAGGAATACAAGACAGTGCAGTGCTCACAGACAGGAATACAGGACAGTGCAGTGCTCCCAGGCAGGAATACAGGACAGTGCAGTGCTCACGGGCAGGAATACAGGACAGTGCAGTGCTCACAGGCAGGAATACAGGACAGTGCAGTGCTCACAGACAGGAATACAAGACAGTGCAGTGCTCACAGGCAGGAATACAGGACAGTGCAGTGCTCACGGGCAGGAATACAGGTCAGTGCAGTGCTCACAGGCAGGAATACAGGACAGTGCAGTGCTCACAGGCAGGAATACAGGACAGTGCAGTGCTCACAGACAGGAATACAGGACAGTGCAGTGCTCACGGGCAGGATCACAGGACAGTGCAGTGCTCACGGGCAGGAACACAGGACAGTGCAGTGCTCACGGGCAGGAACACAGGACAGTGCAGTGCTCACGGGCAGGAACACAGGACAGTGCAGTGCTCACAGGCAGGAATACAGGACAGTGCAGTGTTCACAGACAGGAATACAGGACAGTGCAGTGTTCACAGACAGGAATACAGGACAGTGCAGTGCTCACAGACAGGAATACAGGACAGTGCAGTGCTCACAGGAATACAGGACAGTGCAGTGTTCACAGACAGGAATACAGGACAGTGCAGTGCTCACAGACAGGAATACTGGACAGTGCAGTGCTCACAGACAGGAATACAGGACAGTGCAGTGCTCACAGGCAGGAATACAGGACAGTGCAGTGCTCACAGGCAGGAACACAGGACAGTGCAGTGCTCACAGACAGGAACACAGGACAGTGCAGTGTTCACAGACAGGAATACAGGACAGTGCAGTGTTCACAGACAGGAATACAGGACAGTGCAGTGCTCACAGACAGGAATACAGGACAGTGCAGTGCTCACAGACAGGAATACAGGACAGTGCAGTGCTCACAGGCAGGAATACAGGACAGTGCAGTGTTCACAGGCAGGAACACAGGACAGTGCAGTGCTCACAGACAGGAATACTGGACAGTGCAGTGCTCACAGACAGGAACACAGG
Organism: Taudactylus pleione; assembly: GCA_031769625.1. Taxonomy (NCBI): domain Eukaryota; kingdom Metazoa; phylum Chordata; class Amphibia; order Anura; family Myobatrachidae; genus Taudactylus; species Taudactylus pleione. Next base: position 1,815,660 of record JAUIMM010000745.1, read on the forward strand.
ACAGTGCAGTGCTCACAGACAGGAACACAGGACAGTGCAGTGTTCACAGACAGGAATACAGGACAGTGCAGTGTTCACAGACAGGAATACAGGACAGTGCAGTGCTCACAGACAGGAATACAGGACAGTGCAGTGCTCACAGACAGGAATACAGGACAGTGCAGTGCTCACAGGCAGGAATACAGGACAGTGCAGTGCTCACAGGCAGGAACACAGGACAGTGCAGTGCTCACAGATAGGAACACAGGACAGTGCAGCTCTCACGGGCAGGAACACAGGACAGTGCAACGCTCACGGGAAGGAACACAGGACAGTGCAGCGCTCACGGGCAGGAACACAGGACAGTGCAGCGCTCACGGGCGGGAACACAGGACAGTGCAGCGCTCACGGGCGGGAACACAGGACAGTGCAGTGCTCACGGGCGGGAACACAGGACAGTGCAGTGCTCACGGGCGGGAACACAGGACAGTGCAGTGCTCACGGGCGGGAACACAGGACAGTGCAGTGCTCACGGGCGGGAACACAGGACAGTGCAGTGCTCACGGGCGGGAACACAGGACAGTGCAGTGCTCACGGGCGGGAACACAGGACAGTGCAGTGCTCACGGGCGGGAACACAGGACAGTGCAGTGTTCACGGGCAGGAATGCAGGACAGTGCAGTGCTCACGGGCAGGAATGCAGGACAGTGCAGTGCTCACGGGCAGGAATGCAGGACAGTGCTGTGTTCACGGGCAGGAATACAGGACAGTGCAGTGCTCACGGGCAGGAATACAGGACAGTGCAGTGCTCACGGACAGGAATACAGGACAGTGCAGTGCTCACGGACAGGAATACAGGACAGTGCAGTGCTCACCGGCAGGAATGCAGGACAGTGCAGTGCTCACGGGCAGGAATACAGGACAGTGCAGTGCTCACAGGCAGGAATACAGGACAGTGCAGTGCTCACAGACAGGATTTCATGACAGTGCAGTGCTCACGGGCAGGAATACAGGACAGTGCAGTGCTCACGGGCAGGAGTACAGGACAGTGCAGTGCTCACGGGCAGGAATACAGGACAGTGCTGTGTTCACGGGCAGGAATACAGGACAGTGCAGTGCTCACGGGCAGGAATACAGGACAGTGCAGTGCTCACGGGCAGGAATACAGGACAGTGCAGTGCTCACGGACAGGAATACAGGACAGTGCAGTGCTCACAGGCAGGAATACAGGACAGTGCAGTGCTCACGGGCAGGAATACAGGACAGTGCAGTGTTCACAGGCAGGAATACAGGACAGTGCAGTGCTCACAGGCAGGAATACAGGACAGTGCAGTGCTCACAGGCAGGAACACAGGACAGTGCAGTGCTCACAGATAGGAACACAGGACAGTGCAGTGCTCACGGGCAGGAACACAGGACAGTGCAGTGCTCACGGGCAGGAACACAGGACAGTGCAGTGCTCACGGGCAGGAATACAGGACAGTGCAGTGCTCACGGGCAGGAATACAGGACAGTGCTGTGTTCACGGGCAGGAATACTGGACAGTGCAGTGCTCACAGACAGGAACACAGGACAGTGCAGTGCTCACAGACAGGAACACAGGACAGTGCAGTGTTCACAGACAGGAATACAGGACAGTGCAGTGTTCACAGACAGGAATACAGGACAGTGCAGTGCTCACAGACAGGAATACAGGACAGTGCAGTGCTCACAGACAGGAATACAGGACAGTGCAGTGCTCACAGGCAGGAATACAGGACAGTGCAGTGCTCACAGGCAGGAACACAGGACAGTGCAGTGCTCACAGATAGGAACACAGGACAGTGCAGTGCTCACGGGCAGGAACACAGGACAGTGCAGTGCTCACGGGCAGGAACACAGGACAGTGCAGTGCTCACGGGCAGGAACACAGGACAGTGCAGTGTTCACGGGCAGGAACACAGGACAGTGCAGCGCTCACGGGCAGGAACACAGGACAGTGCAGCGCTCACGGGAAGGAACACAGGACAGTGCAGCGCTCACGGGCAGGAACACAGGACAGTGCAGCTCTCACGGGCAGGAACACAGGACAGTGCAACGCTCACGGGAAGGAACACAGGACAGTGCAGCGCTCACGGGCAGGAACACAGGACAGTGCAGCGCTCACGGGCGGGAACACAGGACAGTGCAGCGCTCACGGGCGGGAACACAGGACAGTGCAGCGCTCACGGGCGGGAACACAGGACAGTGCAGTGCTCACGGGCGGGAACACAGGACAGTGCAGTGCTCACGGGCGGGAACACAGGACAGTGCAGTGCTCACGGGCGGGAACACAGGACAGTGCAGTGCTCACGGGCGGGAACACAGGACAGTGCAGTGCTCACGGGCGGGAACACAGGACAGTGCAGTGTTCACGGGCAGGAATGCAGGACAGTGCAGTGCTCACGGGCAGGAATGCAGGACAGTGCAGTGCTCACGGGCAGGAATACAGGACAGTGCTGTGTTCACGGGCAGGAATACAGAACAGTGCAGTGCTCACGGGCAGGAATACAGGACAGTGCAGTGCTCACGGACAGGAATACAGGACAGTGCAGTGCTCACGGACAGGAATACAGGACAGTGCAGTGCTCACCGGCAGGAATGCAGGACAGTGCAGTGCTCACGGGCAGGAATACAGGACAGTGCAGTGCTCACAGACAGGAATACAGGACAGTGCAGTGCTCACAGACAGGATTTCATGACAGTGCAGTGCTCACGGGCAGGAATACAGGACAGTGCAGTGCTCACGGGCAGGAGTACAGGACAGTGCAGTGCTCACGGGCAGGAATACAGGACAGTGCTGTGTTCACGGGCAGGAATACAGGACAGTGCAGTGCTCACGGGCAGGAATACAGGATAGTGCAGTGCTCACGGGCAGGAATACAGGACAGTGCAGTGCTCACGGACAGGAATACAGGACAGTGCAGTGCTCACAGGCAGGAATACAGGACAGTGCAGTGCTCACGGGCAGGAACACAGGACAGTGCAGTGCTCACGGGCAGGAATACAGGACAGTGCAGTGCTCACGGGCAGGAATACAGGAAAGTGCAGTGCTCTCATGGCAAGAGGGTACAGGCTGGTGCACAGAACCTTCCAAACAGGAATATAATTCTTTAGTGAGTCCAGGATCCCTAACACTAGTCACCCGGGGCCTATAACCTGGGCGCCTATTTCACCGTCAGGACCATCATCAGCTAGCTGGTGCTACTAATCAGCCTAGCCGTAGTTCATCTCTGACCTTAAAGAAATCCTGGACTGGATCGATGTTCAACTGCTGTTCCACATGTAAACCAGTTACTGCTGTCCCTGCCACACTATATATATATTTCATACTTGCAGTAAACAGAAAGCACTCACCAGGGCTTCTCAAGTTTCAAAGATAAAACATACTTTATTTATCACATCATAGGTTCAGGGTTCCAAGTCGACGTTTCCACCACATAAACACGGTCTTCTTCAGGACACCACCACTGAGCACAGGACATACAAACACCTATCACCCAGAGCCACCCTATATATCCAGGCCAATTAATCCAGCCCGTAACTCCTCCTCCAGCGTGCCCCCCCGGGACCAGAAGTGACACCCAATGAAGGAGATACAACTGAAAACACTATATATCCCTTATATTACTTACTGCCAGCCCTCCTTATAGTCAGCAACAGTCATCGCCATCGCTTAAATGTGGCATGGACCCCACAAGAGATCTGGGTGATTTGGAGGTCAAGTCAATACCCAGAACACTTTGTCACATTCCTTAAACCATTCCTGGACAGTTTTTGTCATGTGAAAGAGGCCACTGCCATTGGGTAATACCGCTGCCATGAAGGGCTGTACTTCATCTGTAACAAAGATTAGGTAGGTGGTACGTGTCACAGTAACATCCACATGAATGGCAGGACCCAAGGTTCCCCAGCAGAACATTGCCCAGGGCATCAAACTGCCTCCGCCAGCTGCCTTCTTCCCATAATGCATCCTGGTGCCATCTCTTCCCCAGGATAACGCACCCGGCCGTCCACATGATGTAAAGAAAATGTGATACATCAGACCGGGCCGCCTTGTTCCATCTTCCATTTTTCCATGATCAGCCATTTCATTTATTTTAGAGGCGATATTAAACCCTTTTTTGAAAAAAGAGGTTATCACCGCTTGATACATTTACCCCTAAGCGAGCAAAAGGGAAACAGCAGCAGAGGTCAGAGCATCGCAAAGCTTCACAGTCTTCGAAATTACTGTTAGAAGCTGATTGGTTGGTTCGGGCAACTTCTCTACTTTACCTCTTTCCAAGGTTTGGTACATCTCCCCCACTATGACAAGGTACCCAGGACACAGGAGTTATATCAGGCTCTCAGCCTACTCAAGGGGCACTATGTAGCACACTGTAAACCTGAATGGAAAGTTGCAGAAAGATTTGTGTACAGTGTTCCCTTTCTATAAAAACATCAAAGCATTGTGATAACCCTTCATAGTATTAAACCCAGGATAGACATAGACAAAGGAGAACATCAGAAGAGATACGACATGAGTAGGAAAATGTATTTATCTTCACAAAAAATAAAAAAAAACCTACACATGAGGGATGAAATTAAATGGTTTTCTTTGTTAAGCCAAAGTCATAGCTGGGATTCTGCAAAATCCGTGGAGAAACCGCTCTGCGGAAAGGAGGACAGCGGGTGACAATGATATGACAAAAGCCTCGCAAAGGCTCTGTAATTGTCACCAATATTTCGGTCTCAGCTGTAAAGAGGATCTAAGGGATAAAGAGAGAATCACACAAAGGGACATTCTTATTTTATTGAATTGTTCTGTGTTTTGTTTTTCTTAGAAACAAAATAAAAAGTACGTGGATCATGAAAGCACTTTTTTATCAATTGAACCTGAATTGAAACAAAACTACAATGCATTGAAATAATTAAGGTAAAAACTCCCCTATGTGTAGCATTACATTATTTATACGAGTGTGCTGTTATACTGTAATGGCTACAGTATGTTATACTGTGATGTTCTAGTTAGTGTTACCTTTTACACTAGGATCAAACAAGAAGTAAAGGTGGCTACACATCTGACCGATATATCTGCAGAATGCCCGATTCAACGTGAGTCACAACGGGGCGGTCATTTATATGCGCCCACCCAGTTGAGCTGTCAATCATGGGCAGTCTGCAGATATATTGGGCATCGGCTGTGCAGGACATATCGCTGGTACACACTGGCTGACGCGCACGCGATATATTGGCCGTTCAATTGAACGGCCGCTATGTCGGCCAGTGTGTACCCGGCATTACACTTCTGCTGCTGGAAATTAATTAGAATATTCTGTCTTTCGTGTCTTGGGGCAAAATTTACTAAGCGGCGGTTTGACGGCGGTTTCTATTCTATTCTAAAATGTGCAGCGGTTTCTAAATGACAGTCCTGTTCTATTCTATTCTAAAATGAGTTTTGATGGCAATCTTGCAGCGGTTTTGGCCTTAGTGAATCTGCAGAGAGCAAAACCACCGCCAAACCACAGTCAAAACACATTTTAGAATAGAATAGAACAGGGCTGTCATTTAGAGAAACCGTCACCAAACCCCCGGGGTTTAGAACAGAATAGAAACCGCCACCAAACCCCCGGGGTTTAGAATAGAATAGAAACCGCCGTCAAACCATCGCTTAGTAAATTTTGCCCTTGGAGTCTATTAAATTAAACTACTGTAAGTGCATGTAGGGAGGGGTACTCTCATATGTATTGGGCATCCAGGGTCAGAATTAAGGCTCCAAGGGGCCCGGAGCACTTAAAACAAGTGGCATCCATGGACTAAAATGAAGTGTGTATATATTTGGTAAAAGCAATTCCTCCCACTCTGCAACATTCCTCCCTCCCTCACCTCACTAAGAATGTAGAAGATATAAAATTAAAAATATTAACAAGCACGGCAGGAAGGCACTTACAATGTAGTATATAAAACACTTGAGGTAATATGTCCAAAATGAAAATATCTGCGTACTGTGCCTAGTTTTGCATGACAATACATATAACACAGTTGCTTTGATTCCCTTTGCAAACCTGTCTCAATGTGTTGATTTTTTTTATTGCAACCCGCTGTACAAAGTAATAAATTACTTCTCTCCTTTCCTCTCCCTGACACAGGGTGTCTTCTCACCTTAACGGGCTCATACATCAGCAATCACAAAAGACGATTCATAGATTCTGTGATTGTTTTTCCCCATCCACAATCTGTGCACATACATTGCAGATAGTGATCAGTGATCATTGCAGATCATTTTTACAGGAAAGACAGGTCTGCCAATCTCGAAAAGCTCATAATTTTACTAGTAACAGTCAGTAAATCAGCTGATCGTCACCATACACTAGCAATCTACAGCCCCGATAGGTCTGTGAAATCCAACATGTTGGACAACCTGATTTACCGATTCCTATCACTGATTGGTCGGAGTGGGCGATCTGTAGCCCCACACATTGCAGATGTTTGCACAATAATCTGCAAAGCACAGAATTGCCCCAATTGATTGCTGATGTATGTGGGATGTAACCAGTTTATACACAAACGTTGGGAAAGGGACGAGCGCTGTGAGAGGTTTGATTACTGCCCATCCACAATACGTTGGTTCTGCTGTTGATATTCTTATCTTACTTACTGATGTCATTCTTTATAAAAAATTGTTTTCTTTTTGAGGATTCCTTTCACCATTCATTACAGGGAACTGCAATGGGGTCTAATGCGGCCACAAAATCTGCAACATTGCTTGTTTACCAATATGATCTACTACAGAAAAAAAAGTCAACAAAAAGTCAAAAGGTTTCCCTGTATTATGTACAATGACACAGATATTGTTCCAGACAGTATTTTTTATTGGCTCAAAGAAAATGTTTATACTAAAATAAATAAATTATCTTCATAATAAAAAAAAAAAAAAACAGAAAAATACGGACTTAACAGTATTCACCCCCCTGTGCTGTGGAAGCTCCAAGTTTGCACAGATGAAAGCTAATTTTTATGATACTTCTCATGTGTCTTTACAATGGTGGCTGTGTCTACTACTTCATTTTCACCATCACTAGCAGTTGACACGATGCAGTTTCTAGAAAATGGTTTCATTTTGTGAGGCATTGTCACCATTATTTATAAGCATAGACTGTTGCCTAGTGCTGAAGCCTTACATACAAAACCATCATTGAGTGAACTGTGCATGCACAAGAACGTCCTGTATGCCTAGATATATGCCTATATGAGAGGTTCCTAACCAATCATACAGCTGTTTTGGCTATGCATCTCATTGGGCATGACATCTATGTAGGTGCCTGCGAGTAGGTGGGAGGGTGTCCTCTATTATTGCTCTGTGCCATGTAACTTTTATGCTCTCGGGGATAATAGATACCCTCACAGTTACTCATTGCCATTAATAGTTGCAGTTACCTGGTTGCTTGTATCTCTGTTGTCTATCTACATTTTGACCTTGCTTGAACCATCTTTCATGTCCTCCACCAGCTCTTAACTTTTGTGACGTCTGCCTTTACCTGCTCATTGTGTCTGATCTGAATTCTCACCTGTGCTTGGTTAGCTTGTCTACCGATGGTTTAACATTTACTACCAATAACTAACTAACTATAAGGGAAGAGCAGCTATAGGTGAAGACCATGAGTAGTCTGGTTATTGGCAAGGGATCTGAGTAGGCTTACATTACATTACCATGGACCAAAACAAAACCCTCTGCTAAGGATGCAAGTGCAACTCCAAGTTCTGCTACAGATGGTCCAAGAACTTTGTATTAGAGCAGACGCTGAGAATGATTCCAACTAACTCCAACCTCCATCTCCAGCTGTGGTCCTGGAACCAGAAAACATAACTTTTTACCAAACAAATGCAATTGTTTCTATGCTATTGTCACCAGGCCCTGTGCTGGCCAAGCCCTCCGAACATGTGATGTCATAACAAGGGGGACCAGTGAGAAGCTGAGCTCCCTGTAGCATCCTAGGGAGAAGCTTAACAGGTGACGGCTTTCTAGGCTGCAGGGTTTGGCGTTCAAGGCACCCTGCATGTCTGATAAAGGTGCCACAGGGATGCGTTGGTGCTGCCCCCTAGGCCCTGCAGCCCAAGCAGCGGCACCTCTCGCTCACCCATACAGCCCTGACTTACACATTCTTCCTTCAAGTTAATTAAATCATCTGGTAAAGAGGAAGAGATAAGTATTTACTAAGCAGCAGTTTTGTGTAGTCTTCCAGAAAACCATTTAAAAGTCCCTGGGTCACATCAGGAGTATACAAACACTTTGGCACACTTATGCCCCATTTGGCTGTTACTTATGTATCTCATTGGGTATGGTGTCTAGGTGGGTATGCTGCGAAGGTGCCCCTATGCGGTCTAATAGGTGTTTGCTGCCTCCCAGTTGCAGATTGTCACTAGCAGGTTATATTGCTGTTACCTGGGTGCTTGTGTTTTATTGTTTATCTGGGCACTGACCCTTCCGCTCTGATCGATCCGCGCCAGCCCTGACATCATGCTGCTCCTGACCCTGCCTCTGCCGCTGAGCTTGTGCTTACCTGGATCATTTCACCTGGCCTCTTCCATTCTTACCCCGAAGTAAGCGCCAATAACACTGCGCAGATGATCCGATGGTGCCACAGGGTGCTGACGGTCATATCCAGCTGTAAGGGAAAGAGGCTGCCATGATGTCTGGTTATTAGTGCTCTGAGCAGCTGACACTACAGCACAACAGACACGTTTACCGTCCATTGTAATCTTTTATATTAGCTTTGTGGAATATTCATCAGCAGAACTTTCCGTTACTTTATGACCTTATTACAATCACTTTACTTCCGAAGCAACATGATGTCTTATGTGGAACAATAGGCCTGATTCCGATATGTACGCTAATGCAATCGCAGCTGCTGTGCGAAATGATGCTAATGCCGCAGCCGGCTGCGAATGTATAGAGACGCCCACCTACGGCTTTGCAGATCCTAGCAAGGGCGTACAAACACGCAGCGGTGCTCGCAGACCTAGGCATGGGCGTACAAACACGCAGCGGGGGCTCGCAGACTCAGGCATGGGCGTACAAACATGCAGCGGGGCTCGCAGACCCAGGCATGGGCGTACAAACACGCAGCGGGGATCGCAGATCCAGGCATGGGCGTACAAACACGCAGCGGGGCTCGCAGACCCAGGCATGGGCGTACAAACACGCAGCGGGGCTCGCAGACCCAGGCATGGACGTACAAACACGCAGCGGGGCTCGCAGACCCAGGCATGGGAGTACAAACACGCAGCGGGGCTCGCAGATCCAGGCATGGGCGTACAAACATGCAGCGGGGCTCGCAGACCCAGGCATGGGTGTACAAACACGCAGCGGGGCTCGCAGACCCAGGCATGGGCGTACAAACACGCAGCGGGGCTCGCAGATCCAGGCATGGGCGTACAAACACGCAGCGGGGCTCGCAGACCCAGGCATGGGCGTACAAACACGCAGCAGGGCTCGCAGACCCAGGCATGGGTGTACAAACACGCAGCGGGGCTCGCAGACACCGCTGCGTGTTTGTACGCCCTTGCTAGGATCTGCAAAGCCGTAGGTGGGCGTCTCTATACATTCGCAGCCGGCTGCGGCATTAGCATCATTTCGCACAGCAGCTGCGATTGCATTAGCGTACATATCGGAATCAGGCCTATTGTTCCACATAAGACATCATGTTGCTTGGGAAGTAAAGTGATTGCAATAAGGTCATAAACACGCAACGGGGCTCGCAGACCCAGGCATGGGCGTACAAACACGCAGCGGGACTCGCAGACCCAGGCATGGGCGTACAAACACGCAGCGGGGCTCGCAGACCCAGGCATGGGCGTACAAACACGCAGCGGGGCTCGCAGACCCAGGCATGGGTGTACAAACACGCAGCGCAGCTCGCAGACCCAGGCATGGGTGTACAAACACGCAGCGGGGCTTGCAGCAGACACTTCGATATAATTGACCATCTGAGTAATTCTATGATCACACAGCATGGCCGCAGATGTAGGCAGATACACACCCAGAACATGGGCACGACACGCCAGCTTTCTTTCTTGAAAATGGCCCCTGTCTGTTAATCACTTGTGAATAAATCCTCATTACATCCTTAGTCAAATTTGATTGCAATTCAATTGCCGCAGGTGCGCATTGTGGATAGAAAGATTGCACAGTCAGCCGATAATCGCTCAGTTGCATAGATATCGGCACTGGGTATCTGTATCAGGCCCAATGTACTTAATGATTAGGGGTTGTCTAAGCACCTTTGCCCTTTTTTACCCATATCAGATACTATGAGTTTATTACACAAAGGTCAAGTTCCTTTCTCCACGGTCATTTTTTTATCCACTTAATCCCTCTGAGGATGACTATGAAATCGGAGCATTACTCTTGCACAATCCGCATCCTCCAGCTGCAGTAATAACTACGTCACCGGCACTGAATAGGAATTTCACAAATACTTTATTTTCACCAATGCTCGGGCCTGATGTACTGTGTACTGTGCTCGGGCCTGATGTACTGTGCTCGTGCCTAATGTACTGTGCTCGTGCCTAATGTACTGTGCTCCGGGTCTGATGTACTGTGCACAGGGCCTGATGTACTGTGCACAGGGCCTGATGTACTGTGCTCTGGGCCTGATGTACTGTGTACTGTGCTCGTGCCTGATGTACTGTGCTCCGGGTCTGATGTACTGTGCTCAGGGCCTGATGTACTGTGCTCAGGTTCTGATGTACTGTGCTCAGTGCCTGATGTACTGTGCTCAGGGTCTGATCATACTGTGCTCAGTGCCTGATGTACTGTGCTCCGGGCCTGATGTACTGTGCTCAGTGCCTGATGTACTGTGCTCAGGGTCTGATGTACTGTGCTCAGTGCCTGATGTACTGTGCTCCGGGCCTGATGTACTGTGCTCAGGGTCTGATGTACTGTGCTCAGTGCCTGATGTACTGTGCTCAGGGCCTGATGTACTGTGCTCAGGGTTTGATGTACTGTGCTCAGGGTTTGATGTACTGTACTCCGGGCCTGATGTACTGTGCTCAGGGCCTGATGTACTGTGCTCAGGGCCTGATGTACTGTGCTCAGGACCTGATGTACTGTGCACAGGGCCTGATGTACTGTGCTCTGGGCCTGATGTACTGTGCTCTGGGCCTAATGTACTGTGCTCAGGGCCTGATGTACTGTGCTCCAGGCCTGCTGTACTGTGCTCGTGCCTGATGTACTGTGCTCCGGGTCTGATGTACTGTGCTCAGGGTCTGATGTACTGTGCTCCGGGTCTGATGCACGCTGCTCAGGGCCTGATACACTGTGTACTGTGCTACGGGCCTGATGCACTGTGCTCCGGGCCTGATGCACTGTGCTCCGGGTCTGATGTACTGTGTTCCGGGTCTGATGTACTGTGCTCAGGGTTTGGTGTACTGTGCTCCAGGTTTGATGTACTGTGCTCAGGGCCTGATCGAAATACTGTGCTCCTGGTTTGATGTACTGTGCTCAGGGTCTGATGTACTGTGCTCAGGGTCTGATGTACTGTGCTCAGGGTCTGATGTACTGTGCTCAGGGTCTGATGTACTGTGCTCAGGGCCTGATGTACTGTGCTCAGGGTTTGATGTACTGTGCTCAGGGCCTGATGTACTGTGCTCAGGGTCTGATGTACTGTGTTCCTGGTTTGATGTACTGTGCTCAGGGCCTGATGTACTATGCTCAGGGTCTGATGTACTGTGTACTGTGCTCAGGGCCTGATGTACTGTGCTCCGAACCTGATGCACCCTGCTCAGGGCCTGATACACTGTGTACTGTGCTACGGGCCTGATGCACTGTGCTCCGGGCCTGATGCACTGTGCTCCGGGTCTGATGTACTGTGTTCCGGGTTTGATGTACTGTGCTCAGGGTCTGATGTACTGTGCTCAGGGTCTGATGTACTGTGCTCAGGGTCTGATGTACTGTGCTCAGGGCCTGATGTACTGTGCTCAGGGTTTGATGTACTGTGCTCAGGGCCTGATGTACTGTGCTCAGGGTCTGATGTACTGTGCTCAGGGTCTGATGTACTGTGTTCCTGGTTTGATGTACTGTGCTCAGGGCCTGATGTACTATGCTCAGGGTCTGATGTACTGTGTACTGTGCTCAGGGCCTGATGTACTGTGCTCCGAACCTGATGTACTGTGCTCAGGGTCTGATGTACTGTGCTCCGGGCCTGATGTACTGTGCTCTGGGTCTGATGTACTGTGCTCAGGGTCTGATGTACTGTGCTCAGGGCCTGATGTACTGTGCTCAGGGTTTGATGTACTGTACTCCGGGCCTGATGTACTGTGCTCAGGGCCTGATGTACTGTGCTCTAGGCCTGATGTACTGTGCTCAGGACCTGATGTACTGTGCACAGGGCCTGATGTACTGTGCTCAGGGTCTGATGTACTGTGCTCAGGGTCTGATGTACTGTGCTCTGGGCCTAATGTACTGTGCTCAGGGCCTGATGTACTGTGCTCCAGGCCTGCTGTACTGTGCTCGTGCCTGATGTACTGTGCTCCGGGTCTGATGTACTGTGCTCAGGGTCTGATGTACTGTGCTCCGGGTCTGATGCACCCTGCTCAGGGCCTGATACACTGTGTACTGTGCTCAGGGTCTGATGTACTGTGTTCCTGGTTTGGTGTACTGTGCTCAGGGCCTGATGTACTGTGCTCCGAACCTGATGTACTGTGCTCAGGGTCTGATGTACTGTGCTCCGGGCCTGATGTACTGTGCTCTGGGTCTGATGTACTGTGCTCAGGGTCTGATGTACTGTGCTCAGGGCCTGATGTACTGTGCTCAGGGTTTGATGTACTGTACTCCGGGCCTGATGTACTGTGCTCAGGGCCTGATGTACTGTGCTCTAGGCCTGATGTACTGTGCTCAGGACCTGATGTACTGTGCACAGGGCCTGATGTACTGTGCTCAGGGTCTGATGTACTGTGCTCAGGGTCTGATGTACTGTGCTCTGGGCCTAATGTACTGTGCTCAGGGCCTGATGTACTGTGCTCCAGGCCTGCTGTACTGTGCTCGTGCCTGATGTACTGTGCTCCGGGTCTGATGTACTGTGCTCAGGGTCTGATGTACTGTGCTCCGGGTCTGATGCACCCTGCTCAGGGCCTGATACACTGTGTACTGTGCTACGGGCCTGATGCACTGTGCTCCGGGCCTGATGCACTGTGCTCCGGGTCTGATGTACTGTGTTCCGGGTCTGATGTACTGTGCTCAGGGTTTGGTGTACTGTGCTCCAGGTTTGATGTACTGTGCTCAGGGCCTGATTGAAATACTGTGCTCCTGGTTTGATGTACTGTGCTCAGGGTCTGATGTACTGTGCTCAGGGTCTGATGTACTGTGCTCAGGGTCTGATGTACTGTGCTCAGGGTCTGATGTACTGTGCTCCGGGTCTGATGTACTGTGCTCCTGGTTTGATGTACTGTGCTCAGGGCCTGATGTACTGTGCTCAGGGCCTGATGTACTGTACTCAGGGCCTGATGTACTGTGCTTCGGGTCTGATGTACTGTGCTCAGGGTCTGATGTACTGTGTTCCGGGCCTGATGTACTGTGCTCAGGGCCTGATGTACTGTGCTCAGGGCTTGACGTACTGTGCTCAGGGTCTGATGTACTGTGCTCCGGGTCTGATGTACTGTGCTCAGGGTCTGATCATACTGTGCTCAGGGTCTGATGTACTGTGCTCCGGTTCTGATGTACTGTGCTCAGGGTCTGATCATACTGTGCTCAGGGTCTGATGTACTGTGTACTGTGCTCAGGGTCTGATGTACTGTGCTCCGGGTCTGATGTACTGTGCTCAGGGTCTGATCATACTGTGCTCAGGGTCTGATGTACTGTACTCCGGTTCTGATGTACTGTGCTCCGGGTCTGATGTACTGTGCTCAGGGTCTGATCATACTGTGCTCAGGGTCTGATGTACTGTGCTCCGGGTCTGAGGTTCTCTGCTCCGGGTCTGATCATGTACTGTGCTCAGGGCCTGAGGTACTGTGTAAAAGGGGGTGTCAGACCCCTTCATGCTGCATTTGTGAGCGCCATAACAACCATGGTTGCTCCTTTAGTCAGGCAGCACAGGCGCAGACACGGAAACATCGGAGATGTACATTCACCATCAAATGAACGTGCATCTCTGAATCAGACCCCCTGTCCGCAAAGGTGTGACTAAATAACAAAACCTATGTCACAAATCGCTGAAGGGGAGGAACTGACCACAAGGGCAGGCCAGTCCATAACGGGGGTTCTAGGGGAGGGGCTTCCGAATGCTTTTTTGGTGAAATCAACTTACCAAGTATTGTGGCAATATAAGTGCATCTGTTTTATTATTGTCACCTCAGATTCGTGTAAGCGACATTTTTTTTACAAAAGCATTTTTTTTAATGAGTTTTTATACATTCAAAAAATGTTTCAAGAAATGTCATCTGCACCGAGGCAGTGGTAGACCAGCGTGCGACCGGGGCACAGAGGGGGTAAGACGATAAAAGCTGACAATGATGCTGTATATAACTTGTTTTGAAACAACCTATTTCTTAAATAAATGAGCAAAGCAAATAATAATTAGCGATGACTATAACACTGCAAATGGCGGCACTTGTCTGTCTTCCTGCAAAAAACATTCATAAAGAAACAGTGAAACAAAGAGGACGTATAAGGAATAGCAGTAGTAAAAAAAGAAATGGACAAAAACAAAAATCATAGTTGCTATTTACTGTTCTCCATGATAAGTAGGTTTCCTTAGGCTGGCCAAGATGCGAGTCTAATGCCATCTACAGTCAATTGCTCTCCGGTATCATAGTCTCCTGTTGCTGCAAATTCTGCCATGTTTGATCACAGTGAGCTCCTTGGTGTGGAGAAGGTGGTCCTCTGATATTGGGGGAGCCTGCTGCAGTAATTAGCTGCTGCCCTTTTACTAAGAGTTACAAAAAGGAATTGCCAGCGGCTTCAGGAGTTGGAGATTCCAATTCCAATATTGGGGGGGGGGGTTTGACAACTGGAAAGCCCCCTAAGTACAGTTCACAAAACCACTGCTTTAGCAATAAGGGAACGAACACTAGCACTTCTCTAATAATGGGATGAGGCAATTGTGCTTTTTCACATATAATTATTACTAGCTGAAGTACCTGCTTTAAATCTTCAAGTTATAAAGTTTTATGAAGTTTCATCTAAATCCATCCAGTGGAAGGCCCAGATCAGACTCCCTGGGTCAAAGTTCTGCCCGGCACATTCCGCAGTCAGGTCTGCCCGAGATCCCAACCACTCTGTTAGGCATCCCAGACCAATTGCCACCCCTCTGTGAAGTTCTCATTTAAATCCATCCGGTGGAAGGCCCAGAACAGGCTCCATGAGTCAAAGTTCTGCCCAGCGCCCCCGGGTCAAAGTTCTGCCCGGCGTACACCAATGGGAGGACCGACCGGGACCTCAACCCCCCCTAGTATGTCTTCTGGGATCCAATGTTACCACTGTGACATTTTCGTCCAAATCCATTCAGTGGAAGTCTCAGCGTACATCGACGGGAAGTCCGACTGGGAACCTAACCCCTCTGAAACCTGCCCGGGATCCAAGTGGATCATCTCTTGTTGGTTTCATCCCAATCAGTGCCGGGGTTGTCTGAATTCATAACTGGACAGACGAACAAACAGAGCAATCAATTTTATATATAAGATTTGTCGCTTTGTCATCGCTAGGTGGTCTTGTCGCACTTACCTGGAGCAACTGCACTTTTACTTAATTTGGAAGGTTCTACTTATAGACAACCAGACCAGAGCTTCTGTTCTCCGGAGGGACGCTGATGCACACTGGGCTGGTTACTTCCGTCTCATGTCAGCAGGAGCCCCATAAGATTGTCTAATACTTTACCGTTTGTAGACGAAACCTGGTGACACCTTTACCTGACATACAATCTGCATTAGGTTCAATAGAGATGTGATATTTGTGCTTCTAGAGAAGACTGCCATTAGACCTCATTGCATTGGAGCTAGAGCGCTTTATGAGTTGTTTATAACAACCTTTATATACTTTCTGGTAAAATCAATTTTTTTTTTATTGATTATCTGTTTGAATAAATATTTTGTTTGTATATTTGTTTCTGTCACATTGTAATTGTCTCCTTAGTGGAGAAGAACAGGGTATTTTTCTCTTTTTTTCTTGCGCATCTAGAATTAATTTCTAACAACCAGCAGCAAATCTTCATAAGAGCTTTAAACCAAGTAATGTACATTTAATTGGCGTTTCATTTATACAAGGTGTACTGCGCCCATTTGTTTGTCTGAAAACCACTGCTTTGGCTAAAAAGAAGTTTTGTCATCATTTTTTAGGCTACGTTTGTATTTTACGATGCCCGTACAATAAATACGCTGGATATCGTGTTCTCAAGGACTTTAATTAGTGGGGATCAGCACAGGGATAAATGTAATTATATTTTGCTGTAGCCATTGCGTTGTAAATAAATGCACTGGTTGATATTACAAGGTATTACCTGTGTATTTTGTACAGCGATTTAGCTACTAGTGCTAATGACAAAGGTAAAAAAAAAAATCGTGTTTGGCAAAATTCCCAGGTGGATATCAGAAGGAATTGCCAGCGTATTCTACACTTAGGCAGCTAGTGGCATTGATATACAGAAGATAATGTGCATTTTGCAGAGAGCGGTGTGCTTTAAAAAATAAATGGAGCACTTGATGTACTAAGTCTTTGTATGTCAGCCGAGACGCGAATAATGTAATGAATAAAGAACTAAAAGATGGTTGGGAAAGGGAACCGCGCTAGCAGGGACAACCATTAATGCCTCAATAGTGCCGTGTACACTGTCTGAGTACTATTACCCATAGGAGTATATTTTTGGTAATAGACAGAAGTCTCTACTTCAATAGAACAGGGGGAACATTCAGCATTGATATTATAAATGATAAAGGTGATGATAAGGGCCATTATTAAGATGGAAATCAGAAATCTAATTTACTGCAGTAGATTGTTACGGTGGCGTAATTCCTGGAGGCTAAGGAAACGTGACTCTGGGCACCAGGAGTCAGGGGGCACCAGGCGTCAGGGGGCACCAGGCGTCAGGGGGCACCTAGGTGGAGGAAGGGCAGCCTTTGTGCAAATCCAGGTCTGTGTAGTTTAGCTTATGCGTTGTTTGTAACATTAGAGACTGAGGCAGGTGAGGGCATTTATACAGTCTACACCGATTGTGCGCCTGTGCGTTTCTGACCCCTTCTACAGTTCCTGGCTCCCTGCAGGACCGTCATTGGTGAAAGAAACAGGGGGCAGGTGGCGCTGGAAGAGCTCTCACACTCGGCACCGTGAGAAAGACAGGGGTCCGAGCTTATTTTAATTAACATATATAAAAAAAGACAAAACCAAGATAAATTGGACAATGATACAGTACAGCGTACACAGGGCCTGTTCAGAGCCAGACGCTCTGACCAGAGCGCTCGCTCTGAATCAGGGCCCTCCTACCTCAACTTGGAGCGGCCTCTTGGATGCTCGTATAGCTGTGGGTGACCACCCACAGCTTATGCGAGCGTCCATGATGATGGTCGCGATGGTCAAGACCATCGCGACCATCGGGCTTGCGACGAGACCCTGCGGTAGGGTCTCGCTGCCGCAAGCCCTGGAGTAATTTTGGCTCTATCAGAGCCAAATTCACTCCCACTGACATCACTACTGATGTCAGTGGGGCCGGACCCAGACGGTAGGCGTTCCCATGGGAACGCCTCCGTCTGGGAGCCACGCCTCCGGCACGCCCACCAAAGGGGGCGTGCTGTCAGTCACCATCGACAGCACGCCCCCTTTGGTGCGAGACCCCGAGCGACGGCTACCCTGTCGCTCGCCGGGTCTCGCGCATGCGCATGACGGAGCTCCCTCCGTCGTGCGCATGCGCATTAGGGCACCATCGACCCGCTTGCGAGCGTCCTGCGCTCGCGAGCGGGTCTGAATTCGGCCCACAGCGAGGCAGCAAATGCGGATCAGAATTCCCTGATTTTTAACACGGGAATATAAGCAAATTACAGATTCACTGGCATCAAGGGCACTGGTGCAAAATCCGGCACAATTTTTAAATTTTCAGGGTGAATTCAAGCAAACTGGTGGAAATAGAGATTTTGGGGTTTCAGGCATCTCTGATGCTAAATCTAATTTTTCCAGATAATACAGTGAATATAGGGTTAGTCACTTAAACGGAAAAAACACGAAAAACCACAACTATGGGCCAGATGTGCAAAAATCTGCCAAGGTAACAGTAGGCGAGATGCCCACCTGAGCCATCGCAGCTGTCCCCAACGGCGTTCACATACGCTGCATCGGACACAGATCATGCAAACATCGACTTCCTGAGCGGGTCTATGGTCACTCTAAATGGCAGCCGTAACTGAGACGCCGGAGCCATGTTTCCTACGTACGGGATAGCAGGCGCAGGGTGTGTCACGCCGCCGTAGCAGTCGAGACACTCCTCATTTTTAGCCAAGACTTCTCGCTGCCACCCTGAAATGCTCCCTGCCTGCCAATCACGCTGCAAATAAAGACTTACGACTATGGTAATGCACCTTAGCGCGAGCGCAGTGTGACTATAACGCATGAGCAGCGGCAGTAAATCCCTCCATTTGTGTAAAATTCGGCATGGCGTACAACTCCGAATCAGGCCCTGTAACTGTAACAGCTATTTCTCCATCTGACAAAGGAAAGACACTGCAGGAGTTCCAACTGGCAGAAGATCTGTCATACAGGTTGATGAGGGATCGTGGGGCGCTGACGCAGACTGAGCCTTGCATACGGTTTCATCACCGTGTAATATGAAGCCTTTCCTGAAAGCCAAAGACCTGGCTCCAAGCACACACAGGCGTGTTTTGCATTTAATATTATTGCCATATTTAAATGCTGGAAACAATATGTTCATTTCTGGCGCACTTCTCACCCGATTAGCAGTCTCTGCATGTCCCCCGTGCACGCAACTAAACTAGGCAGAAATGACTTTAAGAACACGTGCTGCCTATTGTTAAGGATTACCCTCCAAGGTAACACGACGGGAAAGGATCGCTTATTATTCCATGCCAATCTGCAAACATAAGGCAAAATTTGCATATGAACTGGGGGTTAAATCTAAGAAAGAGGCGTTTGCCTTCCAGGCTGTATCTTAAGCACAAAATTAAATACATATTTAAATGCATATTCTGATGAATGCTTTCGAGGAATACTGGAATCTTTTTTTTTTTTGTGCATGTGGTCTCAGTAATGATGAGACTCTACTGCCCCCAAGTGGCTGTGTTATAATTGACAGTTCGGAAGAGGGGACAGGAGAAGAGATAAAAATGAACCATGTGCTCGTGTATGAGCAGAACAGCCATCTTTGACGTCTTCATATTATTAACCACCTTGCAATAAAAAAAAAAAACGAAATAACAAATTGTTAAATAACTATAGTTAACTATTTAGTAATTGAATGTATTTATGAGCTGAATTTTACATGTAGTATAAGTAGGGGTCTAGTTGTACTGTATTTATTCATTTGGGAATTCAGGGTTTATTATTATGCATGTGTTACGTAAATAAATATATAACTATACCATAAGAAATAGAAAAACTCCACATAAACGTGACATGTAAACATACTGTAGGAGCAGAGTGGAACCATGGCGTCCAGAGAAAGTGTAGGTCATAGCGCCCCCTCCCCTCCCCCTTCCTGTACTGAACTGTGCCAGTGGGGTATGGCCAGCCTGCAGGGGGATACTGAATTGAAGAGAAAAACAGCAGTGTCAGTATCACGCTGGGCATTGAGGTCCCATTGGGGGAATAGGATGCTTCGCTGATACACTGTCTGACATTAAGGGGTAGCTGCTTTACTTATGTATATAGCACCTAGGATCTGACTTTTATCTCATTTTAATCATTATCAGTCACTAGAGGAGATTGTATTATATATTCTGATCATTTTACTTAAACTGACAGAGTACATGTGCTAGAGTGAGATTACACAGGGTACACAGCTTATTACTGCAATTACTGCCCCAGGCAGCTGTCACTGGAGTGGGGACACCTATGGGAAGCTCCCTTCTCAGCTATGCTCCTACATCACAAATATACATTGCGTCTATGTGAGTACTACGAACCATGTCATATCTACCACCATTATAATTTTTCTAGGTCTCCGAATATATTTTTTAAAAGACCTTTCAAATAACACTGTGTGGTCCTGCCTGGGAACCTCATTACTTTGCATAGCAAATCAGTGACTTTTTTTTTTAAACTCACACATTATGGACCTCATTCAGACCCGCTGACAAGCGGGTTGATGGTGGGGCACTGCGCACGTGCCGCGTGCAAGCCCCGTAGCGAGTGAGAAATTCACTCGCTGAGGAGCTCGCTACAAACGGGGCGGCTGTCGATGTTGATCGACAGCTCGCCCCGTTTTGAAGGCGGGGAGGGGGGGGTGGCTGGACAAATGGAGGCGTTCCTGAAGGAACGCCTGCCGTTTTTGGGCGGCCCTACTGACATCACTCGTGATGTCAGTAGTGAAATTCCTGCTCTATTAGAGCAGGAAGTTCACTGGGGTTTGCGGTGGACGAGACCCTACCACAAGGGTCTCGTCGCAAGCCCGATGGTCGCGATAATCGCGACCATCACCTGGTCGCTTGCAAAAGTTGTGGGTGGTCACTCACAGCTTACCGAGCGGCCAGGAGGCCGGTTTAAAGAAAAAAAGCGGCCGTCCTCATTCAGAGCAAGCGCTCGCTTTTTGCGAGCGCCACTGAATGAGGTCCTATAATTGAAGTTTAGGATTTTATCTCAGATGTGTCACTTTTAAGTTCATTGAAGCACAGAATTAGGAGAGAAGGAGAGAGGGGATCAAAGAGGAGAAGGGAGAGGAAAGTGCCGATCAGAGAGGGACGGTGGCAGAAGCCAAAGGCAAAGAGCCGATCAGACAGGGGAGGTGACAGAGGCCAATAAGAAAAGGAGAGGTGAGGGGCAAAGAGTTGATCAGACTGGGGTGGTGACAGTAGACAATAAGAAAGGAGAGGGGAGGGGCAAAGAGCCGATCACAGGGTAGAGAGGGGAGGGAATTTAAGAGGTGAGAAGTGAATGTAATCAATGTGACAGGAAAGGGGAGGTGACAGAAGATGATCACAGAGGAGGGGGGGCCGGAGGGGAGGTGACAGAAGATGATCACAGAGGAGGGAGGGCCGAAGGGGAGGTGACAGAAGAGGATCACGAGGAGGGGGGGCCGGAGGAGAGGTGACAGAAGATGATCACCGAGGAGGGAGGGCCGGAGGGGAGGTGACAGAAGATGACAACAGAGGAGGGAGGGCCAGAGGGGAGGTGACAGAAGATGATCACAGAGGAGGGGGGCCAGAGGGGAGGTGACAGAAGATAATCACAGAGGAGGGAGGGTCGGAGAGGAGGTGACAGAAGATGATCACAGAGGAGGGAGGGCCAGAGGGGAGGTGACAGAAGATGATCACAGAGGAGGGAGGGCCAGGGAGGGAGGGCCAGAGGGGAGGTGACAGAAGAGGATCACCGAGGAGGGAGGGTGCCGGAAGGGAGGTGACAGAAGATGACCACAGAGGAGGGAGGGCCGGAGAGGAGGTGACAGAAGATGATCACAGAGGAGGGAGGGCCGGAGGGGAGGTGACAGAAGATGATCACAGAGGAGGGAGGGCCGGAGGGGAGGTGACAGAAGAGGATCACAGAGGAGGGAGGGCCAGAGGGGAGGTGACAGAAGAGGATAACCGAGGAGGGAGGGTGCCGGAAGGGAGGTGACAGAAGATGACCACAGAGGAGGGAGGGCCGGAGGGGAGGTGACAGAAGATGATCACAGAGGAGGGAGGGCCGGAGGGGAGGTGACAGAAGATGACCACAGAGGAGGGAGGGCCGGAGGGGAGGTGACAGAAGATGATCACAGAGGAGGGAGGGAGGGCCGGAGGAAAGGTGACAGAAGATGATCACAGAGGAGGGAGGGCCGGAGGGGAGGTGACAGAAGATGATCACAGAGGAGGGGGGGCCGGAGGGGAGGTGACAGAAGATGATCACAGAGGAGGGAGGGCCAGAGGGGAGGTGACAGAAGATGATCACAGAGGAGGGGGGGCCGGAGGGGAGGTGACAGAAGATGATCACAGAGGAGGGAGGACCAGAGGGGAGGTGACAGAAGATGATCACAGAGGAGGGAGGGCCGGAGGGGAGGTGACAGAAGATGATCACAGAGGAGGGAGGGCCGGAGGGGAGGTGACAGAAGATGATCACAGAGGAGGGAGGGCCGGAGGGGAGGTGACAGAAGATGACAACAGAGGAGGGAGGGCCAGAGGGGAGGTGACAGAAGATGATCACAGAGGAGGGGGGCCAGAGGGGAGGTGACAGAAGATAATCACAGAGGAGGGAGGGTCGGAGAGGAGGTGACAGAAGATGATCACAGAGGAGGGAGGGCCAGAGGGGAGGTGACAGAAGATGATCACAGAGGAGGGAGGGCCAGGGAGGGAGGGCCAGAGGGGAGGTGACAGAAGAGGATCACCGAGGAGGGAGGGTGCCGGAAGGGAGGTGACAGAAGATGACCACAGAGGAGGGAGGGCCGGAGAGGAGGTGACAGAAGATGATCACAGAGGAGGGAGGGCCGGAGGGGAGGTGACAGAAGATGATCACAGAGGAGGGAGGGCCGGAGGGGAGGTGACAGAAGAGGATCACAGAGGAGGGAGGGCCAGAGGGGAGGTGACAGAAGAGGATAACCGAGGAGGGAGGGTGCCGGAAGGGAGGTGACAGAAGATGACCACAGAGGAGGGAGGGCCGGAGGGGAGGTGACAGAAGATGATCACAGAGGAGGGAGGGAGGGCCGGAGGAAAGGTGACAGAAGATGATCACAGAGGAGGGAGGGCCGGAGGGGAGGTGACAGAAGATGATCACAGAGGAGGGGGGGCCGGAGGGGAGGTGACAGAAGATGATCACAGAGGAGGGAGGGCCGGAGGGGAGGTGACAGAAGATGATCACAGAGGAGGGAGGGCCGGAGGGGAGGTGACAGAAGATGATCACAGAGGAGGGAGGGCCGGAGTGGAGGTGACAGAAGATGATCACAGAGGAGGGAGGGCCGGAGGGGAGGTGACAGAAGATGATCACAGAGGAGGGAGGGCCATAGGGGAGGTGACAGAAGATGATCACAGAGGAGGGGGGGCCGGAGGGGAGGTGACAGAAGATGATCACAGAGGAGGGGGGGCCGGAGGGGAGGTGACAGAAGATGATCACAGAGGAGGGAGGACCGGAGGGGAGGTGACAGAAGATGATCACAGAGGAGGGAGGGCCGGAGGGGAGGTGACAGAAGATGATCACAGAGGAGGGAGGGCCGGAGGGGAGGTGACAGAAGATGATCACAGAGGAGGGAGGGCCGGAGGGGAGGTGACAGAAGATGATCACAGAGGAGGGAGGGCCGGAGGGGAGGTGACAGAAGATGATCACAGAGGAGGGGGGGCCATAGGGAAGGTGATAGATGATCACAGAGGAGGGGGGGCGGAGGGGAGGTGACAGAAGATGATCACAGAGGATGGAGGGCCGGAGGGGAGGTGACAGCAGATGATCACAGAGGAGGGAGGGCCGGAGGGAAGGTGACAGAAGATGATCACAGAGGAGGGAGGGCCAGAGGGGAGGTGACAGAAGATGATCACAGAGGAGGGAGGGCCGGAGGGAAGGTGACAGAAGATGATCACAGAGGAGGGGGAGCCGGAGGGGAGGTGATAGAAGATGATCACAGAGGAGGGAGGGCCGGAGGGGAGGTGACAGAAGATGATCACAGAGGAGGGAGGGCCAGAGGGGAGGTGACAGAAGATGATCACAGATGATGGAGGGCCAGAGGGGAGGTGACAGAAGATGACCAGAGGAGGGAGGGCCGGAGGGGAGGTGACAGGAGATGATCACAGAAGAGGGAGGGCCGGAGGGGAGGTGACAGAAGATGATCACAGAGGAGGGAGGGCCGGAGGGGAGGTGACAGAAGATGATCACAGAGGAGGGAGGGCCGTAGGGGAGGTGACAGAAGATGATCACAGAGGAGGGAGGGCCAGAGGGGAGGTGGCAGAAGATGATCACAGAGGAGGGATGGCCGGAGGGGAGGTGACAGAAGATGATCACAGAGGAGGGAGGGCCGGAGGGGAGGTGGCAGAAGATGATCACAGAGGAGGGAGGGCCAGAGGGGAGGTGATCTGGGCAGCTTGAGGGAGCATGAAATGTATAAACAGATCTCAGATCCATAACGTATTTAGAATATACAGCAAACAAACGGAGATAAAACTAACAGGTGGCTGTCATACTGTGCAGCGCTCCATGAATTCTAGAACTCTGGATGGCGCCCTCTGTACATTTTGGTGCCCAGAGCTCATGCTCCACTGGAACAACTCTCACTACTCCCCTGTGTAGGAGAAAGCAGGGCCCCAGGGAATGCAACAGACAGAGCTGCTAGAGGGCATGGTTGCTCTGCCCTCTCTGCGTCCCGGCCCTCATTATGTGAAGCAGAAGGGGAAGTGAACGGCTTCTCCATAAGTGCAGCGCTGACCGGGCATCCTCGGGATGCCCATTCGACTTCATATACTGTGCAGAATGCCTATCTGGAACGTCCACAGAACGCTCCATGAAGAGGGAAGAGGATAAAGGGTTAGGTCCCAAGAGAGAGAGGGGGAAGGTCTCAGGGGAGGATACTAGGAAAGAGAGGGGAAGATCCCACAAGAGTAATGAGGATCCCAGGAGAGAGAGAGAAAGCATGAGAGAGAGCGAGAGAGTGTGTGAGATAGAGTGCATGAGAGAGAGAGTGCATGAGAGTGCATGAGAGAGAGAGCGCATGAGAGAGTGCATGAGAGAGAGTACATGAGAGAGAGAGAGAGCGCATGAGAGAGAGCAAGAGAGAGAGAGCACATGAGAGAAGAGAGAGAGCGCGCGAGAGAGCATGAGAGAGACCGCGCGAGAGAGAGCGAGAGAGAGAGCGAGAGAGAACTAAATTGGCCAGGAAAGAGAGAAGGAAAGTTTTTATTAGAAAGATTAAATGCATTTATTATTAACAGTTTCTTATATAGCGCAGTATATTCATTCCGTTGCGCTTGACAATTGTATACATTAATAGAACAAAACTGGGTAATAACACACAGATATATACTGTAGGTAGGAAAGCCTATACAGTACAATATACACTATTACATATACAAAATACAATTGTCAATAACACCCACGAATGAATATACAGTATATTACAGGTTTAAGAGCTAATTTTTCTATTTACTCATTAAGAGGTTTAGAAATCCCCCATTTCCTCAGCGAGCTGTTATCTGTTGTGTCATTATTATAGGAATACCTTTAGTTACTGATCGCCCTTCATTGGCTGATGAGGAATCTGCCATGTCTTTAATTTGTAATTTATTACAAAATGTTTTTATTTTTTCCTTTATTCAGTGTTGAACATGGCACTGGTAGCCATGTTTCCACGGACATTCTGGGCGACCATGTGATTGATGTGCATCCGATGGTGCCAATGGTGTGAATTATTACGCAACGCAGCAGATTTCAGTTGCAGCCGGTGGACACCTCTGAATCCTGTCGGCTGCAGCATTAGCTTAAAGACGCAATAGCGTTGCGTAAGAAGGTGCCGTTGCGGCTCTCATTACCGTCCACCTCTGAATCAGGTGCACAATTACAACCAATGACATAAAAATGTATGTACAATTATGGGGTTCAAGTTATGGTATCAGTAATTTTACCTTATTAGGGCCATATTCAATTAGAGGCGAAAAGTCTGAGGTCAGACTTTTCGCCATCATCGCCATTTTTTCAGGGGATAAAGTATCGGGCGCGTGCCCGCGTATCCCCGTATTCAATTAGGGATCGTCGAAAATGGGACTCGACGGAAAGATAAGTATCAAAAAGTCCTGTCACTTTTGGGGAAATCAGCCTGTCACCCCCCAAAAGATGGTCTGACACAGGAGATCACTATTGGTACCTCCGAATTGGCCTGCTGAAGGTAATTGGGGTTTTTAAACGGATGCGGCAGGTGCATTAATGCGCCTTTAAAGAAGTGGTGAAGAATAACACTTAGCTTCATTTTTTGGAAAAATAACTAGTCCCATCAAATTTAGGGTACAGGAAAATGGGTGCAAGCACATTTTTAAGTCCCTAAAGTGAAGTTTTAAAATTCTTAAAAAATCCACCTGCTGCAACCACCCACATTCTAGGAAACACTTGCCGCATACTTGGGGACCCCCCCCCCCCCTGACTCTATTTTGCTAGTTTTTAAGTTTGTCCCCCAACTTTTTTTTTTTCACCCCCGAAACTAAACCACCTTTTTTGGGGTGTCCTAGGCTACTTTTTTAAAAAAAAAAATTGACACAGATTACTTTTAGGGGACATTCCAAAGACTGCAGGGCACTTTTTTAAAGTTTGCACCCCTAAACCCCAATTCTGCACTTTTTTTCGCCAGCAATTCCATGGTGAAAACTTATCCCCGTTTTTTCGACAAAGACTTTTCGCACCTGCGAAAAGTCTTTGAAATTGAATAAGGGGATATGTGAAAATGGCGAAAATTATGTCACGGACTTTTCGCTCCTAATTGAATACGGCCCTTACTTAGTGTTATATATAACATGCAGGACAGCATAACAAATTAGCAACTGGGAACCTTCCTCTGTTAACAAAAGCAAAGCATAATAATGCACATCAATGGTCACCCACAAAATAGTCTTTAGGAACTATTTTGCTTTCAGGATGTATATTCGGGATGCAGTACATATCCTGACAGTTGGGAAGCCGGGGCTCAAAACTTCAGCGCCAGCATCCAGACCAGCAGCATCCTGATGGCAAGTATTGGGACTAGGGGGAGGGTTAGGGGTTAAGGCACTAGGGGTCAGGATTAGGCACCGGGAGGAGGGTTAATGTTAGGCACGGGGGGGGGAGGTAATTATGTATGTACTATCATTTAATTAAAATTTGTATACATGCATTTTTGGTCGAGTCCTGAATATTTTATAAATATAATTTTTTTTGTGTCTTTGTCTGCAACTCACACATTGTGCCCACTTTTTCATTAGCGCAGAGACATATTGTCTTTTTTCTTAACATTCTGAATGTGTCAACATTGTAACCATGTCAATGTAATTGTATGACATTGGTTGTCGACCTAATGTCCATGTTGACATTCTGACTGTAGACATTCATAACCTGTCGTCATTGTGAATGTCGACTAGCTGATCGGATACCCCCCCCCACATTTAACTGACCCTATTCAACACTCACAACAACAGAAATACCCCCTGGGTTTCCTCCACAGTACTGGACTGTTATGTTCTGGGTTGTTTGTGGACCCGGGGTGGTAGCAGGAGCGATCACAGAAGCTAGGTTTTTTAATAAGTGCTTGAGAAGACATAAAATATGGCAGTAAATAAAAGTCCAGGAATATATAAATGTGCACAAGAGTTCTGTGGTGGAAGTAATGGGTTAATGTCCAAGTAGAAACAATTAGAGCTGTCCAGGTGTGCAGGTAGTGAGACTGAAAATAATCAACCAGGTATGCAGGTAGTGATGTAGGAAAATAATAGCCAGGTATGCAGGTAGTGAACTAAGGCAAAGAGCAGGATGTCAGCAGGCTCAGGCACTCAGGTATGGGCAAGGGTGATGGAGGAAGCGGGGTAGTCCAGCGGAAGCTAGGAGCTGACAGGCAGACAGTGAATTCACAGGAACAGGATAAGCACAGAGAACTCCCTCTCAGCTAGGCTGAGATACACGTCCCTCCGGCCATGCCGTGCTGTTACTGGCCGGAGGGAACATGTGACTCATCAGGATTGGCCAGCCGCATCACATGGCCAGAAGGCAAGATGGCGGTGCCCATGCCAAACGGAACAGAGACGCCGCCAGGCCTTACCAGCGCAGAGTGACAACAGGCCCGCACAACAACGCGCGCAGCCAAAGCCCCCCGCCAGACACCAGCTCTGCCACCAGACAGCCCGCACCACAACGACCTCACAGGTAACACCCGCCTAGCGCCATGCTGAAATACCCTGACCGTGACAGTACCCCCCCTTTTGGGGTGGCCTCAGGACACTCATCAGGCTTCTCCGGATGGGCAGAATGGAATCTCCTGATGAGCGTGGGAGCATGGATATCACGAGCATCGGTCCAGCAACGTTCCTCTGGACCGTAACCTTTCCAGTCCAGCAAATACTGTAGATGACCTCTTCGCAGACGAGAGTCCAAGACCTGGGCGACTTCAAACTCAACTCCTCTCTCCGTCTGGACTCGAGGAGAAGCAGGTAGAGCATTATGGAACTTATTCAGGACCAGGGGCTTTAATAAGGAAACATGGAAGGAATTAGGAATTTTTAGGTATGGGGGTAACTGTAAATGGTAAGCCACTGGATTAATCACTTCTGTTATGGTGAAGGGACCGATGAAGCGGGGTGCAAATTTCATTGAAGGAACTCTTAGATGAAGGTTCCGCGTAGACAACCAGACCTGGTTTCCTACTTGCATGCGTGGAACTATTCTACGCTTCTTATCGGCCTGGGTCTTATAGCGAGAGGATGCCTTCAACAAATCAGACCGTACTTGAGTCCAGATGGCAGCAAAATTCCGCACCGTGTCCTCTACGGCCGGAACATCAAAAACAGGTAGGCTTTAGAATTCGGGAACACGAGGATGAAGGCCATAAACAACCTGAAATGGCGTTTGGTTAGTTGACGAGTGGTAGGAAGCATTGTGTGCAAACTCGGCCCACGGCAGCCCAATTGTCCTGGGAAGATGACATAAAAAAAAAAGAAAGTCTCTAGATCTTGATTAACTCTCTCGGTGGAGCCGTTGCTTTGCGGATGGTAGGCCGTGGAAAAGTTTAACTTCACTTGAAGAACAGAACACAAAGCCCTCCAGAATTTTGCAGTAAACTGCACACCACGGTCAGAGACAATTTCAGCAGGAAGGCCATGTAGACGAAATATGTGTTGGACAAACAACTGTGCCAGGTCAGGCGCAGAAGGTAACTTCTTCAACGGTATATAGTGGACCATCTTAGAGAATCGGTCTATTACAACCCAGATAGTGTTGGAGCCTTGAGAGACTGGCAGGTCTGTGACGAAATCCATGGAGAGATGCGTCCATGGACGTAATGGAGTAGGTAGTGGAAGCAATTCCCCAGATGGAGCTTGTCGTGATGATTTATGCTGGGCACAAGAGGAGCAGGAAGAGATGAACTCCATTATATCTGCCTTCATAGAAGGCCACCCAAATAGTGTCTTTTCAGGAACTCCAAGGTCTTGCCGAGTGCCCTGAGTGCCCTGCGAAGCGAGAGGAATGTGCCCAAGTGAGAAGTCGCTCCTTAATTCCGGGGCCACAAATGATTTTCCCGTAGGAGGCTGAAGCTGTAATGCGGCAAAGACTCTTGATTCCAAGACAGGGGTATTGCTTTGATTTTCAGATTGATCATCACAGAGGAAAGATCTTGATAGGCATCAGCCTTCTGATTAAGTGCTCCAGACCGGAAGGTCAGGGTGAACTGAAACCTGGCAAAGAATATTGCCCAGCGGGCTAAACAAGGACTCACACATTGAAGGTTTTTGAGAAATAGGAGATTTCTATGGTCCGTAAATACAGTAAATGGGAACTTAGCACCTTCTAGTAAATATCTCCATTCCTTCATCACCAACTTAACAGCTAGTAGCTCTTGCTCACCTATGCGTAGTTCCTTTCGGCAGGTGAGAATTTTTTAGAAAAGAACCCACAAGGATGGACTCGGTTGTCCTCATAACGTTGAGACAAGACTGCTCCCACAGCTTCAGATGATGCGTCTACTTCCAACAAAAAAGGCCTGTCCAGATCTGGTTGTCGAAGAACTGGTGCTGTGATAAAGGCCTGTTTTAGAAAATGAAAGGCAGACTCTGCCTCAGGTGACCATTGGGAAGGATTAGCACCTTTGCGGGTCAAGGCTGTAATGGGAGCCAGCAATGTAGAAAATCCCTTGATGAAGCGTCTATAATAATTGGCAAAGCCCAACAATCTCTGGATGGTTTTCAGTGTCTGAGGTCGGGGTCCAATCCAGAATTGCTTGTACCTTCTTGGGGTCCATTTCCAAACTGGAGCCAGAAATTACGTAGCCAAGAAAAGGTACACTGGGCACACCAAAGACGCACTTCTCCAGTTTGCAGTAAAGGTGGTTTTCTCTCAAACGGGTCAAAAACTTCTTTAACATGTTCTTGATGTTAGCCACGGAGGGTGAAAAAATCAGTATGTCATCCAGATAGACAACAACCGAAACATATAACAGATCCCGGGAAAATCATTAACGAAACTCTGAAAGACAGCAGGGGCATTGCACAATCCAAAAGGCATTACTAAATATTCGAAATGCTCATCTCTGGTATTAAAAGCGGTCTTCCATTCATCGCCAGCTCGGATACAAATGAGGTTGTAAGCCCCTCTCAGATCTAATTTTGAAAAATGACAGAGCCCTTGACCCTATCAAACAACTCAGTAATCAGGGGAAGAGGGTATCGATTCTTTACAGTAATGTCATTAAGGCCTCGATAATCGATACATGGTCTTAGACCACTGTCCTTCTTGCCAACGAAGCAAAACCCAGCTCCGGCAGGTGAGGTAGAGGGGCGAATGAACCCCTTTGCCAGGTTGTCCCAGATGTACTCGGTCATGGCTTGAGTCTCAGGCAAGGACAGTGGATAGGTACGACCACGAGGTGGTGTCTTATCAGGTATCAATTCAATTGGACAGTCCCATTCCCTATGAGGAGGTAAGGTATTTGCTTGCTGCTCAGAGAACACGTCAGCAAACATCTGATATTCCTTGGGAATGGCATGAAGAAACTAATGGAACTGTCTTTCTTACAGGTCGAATTTTTGGAAGACAGGATTTCTGACAGTCCATACCCCATGACAGAATCTGCATAGAACTCCAATCAATCCTGGGATTATGTTGACGCAACCAGGGTAGACCAAGAACAATTTCTTGAGAGGCCTCTGATATCACCAGAAATTTTAAGGACTCAGAATGAAGTGCCCCAATTCGGACCAATACTGGTTGAGTCCTCCTTGGTGACTATCCCGTTAGTTAGAGGGCGTCCGTCTATAGAGGTCAGAGAGATGGCATGGTTGAGAGACGAACAGGGAATCTGAAATTTATCTATGAAACTAGACGTTATGAAATTTCCGGCTGCTCCCGAGACAAGTAGAGCAGTAACAAAGACAGGTTTTGGGTTTAAGATCCAATGCTAGGGTAATCTTGAATTTTTGGAGACGGGCTCATAACTCCTAACTTGATGTCTCCAGGGTCAGTTAGGATTTGGCATTTCCCGGTTTGCGGGACCAGGAGATCAGCAGGTGTCCGGACTCTCCGCAGTACAGACAGAGGTTTTTTTGCATTCTTCTCTGACGTTCTTCTTTGGAGAGGTGTGTATGATCCACCTGCATAGGCTCCTCTTCAATAGGAGAAGGAATGGGACGGGTAGAAATGGAGGGGGCAAATGACCATTGCCGGGTCAGTTCTGTGTTTTTCAGCCTGACGTTCCCTGAAGTGTAGGTCAACTTTAATACACAACGAAATCATGTCGTTTCAGATTAGTAGGAAGCTCTTGAGTGCTAGATCATCCTTTAGTCGGTCTGACAACCCATGCCAGAAGGTAGAGGTGAGGGCTTCCTCATTCCATTTGAGTTCTGATGCTAAATTTGAAATTGCACGGCATATTGACTGACAGGACGGACCCCTTGTCTCGGTGTCATGATGTTTGATGATGCTGATACAGTACGCCCAGGTTCATCGAAAATCCTCCTGAAAGATGACACAAAGCCTGCGTAATTATCCAGCAGCGGATCTAAACGCTCCCAGAGTGGGGAAGCCCATTCTAAGGCCTGGCCGGATAACAGAGAGACTATATAAGCCACTTTAGTTCTTGCAGTTAGAAAGTTGTCAGGCTGCAGGGTAAAATGTATGTCACACTGATTTAGGAATCCTCGGCAGAGTTTAGGATTGCCGTCAAATTTACTTGGTAAAGGAAGATGTAAGCGGGGAGATGATCTTCCTCCTGTATTCCCAGACGCTGATGCGGATGTAGATGCTGGTACTACAGTGGTAGAAAAGGAAGTTTGCAAACTATCCTGTCGCTTGGACATCTCTTGCAGAAATTGAGCCATCTGATGCTGCATGTTTTCCAGATTTTCTAAACGACCAGAAATGCACTGGAACAAATCCACTCCTGACTCCTGATCTGTGGCCGGCTCCATGGGGCCAGTGCAAACTGTTATGTTCTGGGTTGTTTGTGGACCCGAGGTGGTAGCAGGAGCGATCACAGAAGCGGATTTGAATAAAAAACAAGGTTTTTTAATAAGTGCTTGAGAAGACATAAAATATGGCAGTAAATAAAAGTCCAGGATATATAAATGTGCACAAGAGTTCTGTGGTGGAAGTAATGGGTTAATGTCCAAGTAGAAACAATTAGAGCTGTCCAGGTGTGCAGGTAGTGAGACTGAAAATAATCAACCAGGTATGCAGGTAGTGATGCAGGAAATAATAGCCAGGTATGCAGGTAGTGAACTAAGGCAAAGAGCAGGATGTCAGCAGGCTCAGGCACTCAGTTATTGGCAAGGGTGATGGAGGAAGCGGGGTAGTCCAGCGGAAGCTAGGAGCTGACAGGCAGACTGGCAAACAGTGAATTCACAGGAACAGGATAAGCACAGAGAACTCCCTCTCAGTTAGGCTGAGATACACGTTGCACTGGCAAAGAAGGAAGGCACTGACCCCTTCCTAAATACCCCATGCCATGCTGTTACTGGCCGGAGGGAATATGTGACTCATCAGGATTGGCCAGCCGCATCACATGGCCAGAAGGCAAGATGGCGGCGCCCATGCCAAACGTAACGGAGATGCCGCCAGGCCTTACCAGCGCAGAGTGACAACAGGCCCGCACAACAACGCGCCCAGCCAAAGCCCCCCGCCAGACACCAGCACCTCCACCAGACAGCCCACGCCACAATGACCTCACAGGTAACACCCGCCTAGCGCCATGCTGAAATACCCTGCCCGTGACACTGGACAAAGTGTTTAGAAACATGGTGTTGCTCAAATTTAAGCAGAATGTTGCACCGTTGTTCCCTGAACCTATTTAATACACAATAGACCTAGTAGTTTTACAGTACCTACATATTGACAAGAATATGGACAAATGGGTTGGCTATGAAATCCCAGCTGTCGGGATGCTGCTGGTCAGAATACTGACACCCATAGGAAACACAGGTAAGCGTTTTCCTAACCCCTACCCTAACCCTCTCTCCCCAGTGCCTAAACCTAACCTCCCCCTATTTTCTAAGTCTAACCTCCCCCACACCCTAAACCTAACACCCCCTCACCGGTGCCTAAACCTAACCTCCCCCTAGTGCCTAAGCCTATCCTCCCCTTCCCCATACCCTAACACCCCCCTCCTGGTGCCTAAATCTAATCTCCCACCCTAGTGCCTAAACCTAACTTCCCCATCCCCCTCCCCGCACCCTAATCCTCCCTCCCCAATGCCTAAACCTAACCTCCCCCTAGTACATAAGCCTAACCTCCCCCTCCCCACAGCCTAATCCTAACACCCCCTCCCTGGTGCCTAAACCTAACCTAACCCCCTAGTGCCTAAATCTAACCTCCCCCGCACCCTAATCCTAACTCTCCCTCACGGTGCCTAAAGCTAACCTCCCCCCTAATGCCTAAACTTAACCCCGCTACCTATCCCTAACCTCCCCTAACACCCCGCTACTTACCTTCAGGATGCCGGTGATCGGGATACTGGTGCCGGGATTCCGACCTGTCGGATTTCAGTGCCGGTATTCAGACCGTCGGCATCCTGCACGCCGATGACGACTACATCCCGGACAAATGGCCTGAATATTTTGGGGCTTGTGTATGCGCATGACCCATTCTGTCCATGTGCAGAACGGCTCCTGCAATCTCACTTGCAGATCCCCCCAAGCCGCAGAATGATTGACATGCCTGCGGTGTTTGGGGGCGGAATGGAGACGTGGCTGTCCAGCGTTCCCAGAAATGGGGCGTGTTACCCTGTTTTCCGGGAGGGACGAGGCCAGAGTCTGCGTCGGTGGATGCAGATTTCCTGGCCTCGAAAATGGCCAAGCTGAGTAAGTCTCACCTTACACTGCCCGGGCAAAGGAGCAACCATCAAGACCGATGATCCAAGGATCGCAGATGCAGCAATGGGATGTCTATCACCCTATAGACTGCTGCTGCTGCCTTTGAGCTGGATGATATTGCATAGCCGCCTTCTTGCATCCATC